>JAODAL010001266.1:7500-240644 GCA_025379985.1 Phyllomedusa bahiana | reverse complement strand
ATAAAAATTCTATTTCTTACTTTTGTACTGAGCGGTTGCAAGCTCCACGGATACTTCTGGATTGATCCAAGGATATTTTACTGATATATTTCTCCTGTGGATCCCAGAAGTAATGGCAGGATCCCTGTGATCTGGAGCATGGGCTGCTGGTCCTTACTACACGCCTACATACAAGTTGCACCATATTCAGTACAACTCTTACAGGTGGGCAGTTTTGATTTTAACTCAATCTTAATCTAAACCTGTTGCGAGATACTGCACCAGATTGCATCTATCCCTTGTCTCTCCACCCTTCCCTTCATTTTCTCTTTTTGCACTTAAAAGCAATGGCTCCTTTAGAAATAATTTACTCGGTGACATGTTCAATACTTATTCCACCCTCTATATACAGTGTAAATATTCTTATGTAATCTGCCCCTCCCTCTTTATATTCTTTTTTTTTTGTACCCTGCCTTAGGCTGTACTTGCAACAAATTTGCTGCAGTTTTACTGTGAATATCTTTACATTGACAATGGGAAAAGGCAAAATGCACAGCAAAGGTTTATCTGCAGATTTTGCCTCCCATTAAAATCGGTGTAGAAAATCTGCAGCAAATCTGGCAGGTGAGCATTCAGCCTAACCTACTGGTGACTTGCTCATACTGAAATGATGCACAAACCAAACATTCAGAGTCAAAGTGTATTTTTATTACAATGCTTAAAAACAAAACATTACTAACAATATGTAGAAAAAGAATTTGTAACAAAGGATTAACTTGCATTTGCTGGCACTGAAAGGATCCGATATGTAAAAGTTACGAACCGGACTAGTGAAGTCATTGAGGAGGCATTAAGTCACCTGCAACCAACTCCTGTACCACCAATACATTGCTCATGGTGGGCTGCTAGCAAGGAGCGGTCACTAAATTTGGGTTAGATTACTTTTTCTTTAAACAAGCTATGCCAGCAATGGTGCCACCCCAGTTATCTTGGAATACTTTCTCAGCCAATAGTAGTTTTGCAGGAAGTCGGTGAAAGGACACAGAACGCATGACCGAGTCGTGAGCTGGAGAAAGCCATATCTACAAGCCAATATATCATGTGAGAAGAGAGGAGCGACAGAAGGGTCACAAGAAGTTTTGAGTGATGCATTGTGAGTAGTCACTGGTCACATGGAGTCCAAGTATATAACTATGGGACACAACATGGCTACCACAACCCATTATTCAAGCAGACAAATGTTTCAATTGCCTCATACTCCCGATATAGATCATTTTGATAGGAGGCCCAGTTCTTTCTTTGTAATCAGTGGTTGTGAAATCAGCACTGCTATATTGGATCTCAAATGGCCCTAGTGCAGGTAATACTGCCCTGTTGCCCATACGGACATATCCTGTATTTAATGACCCCACTCCATCCACATTGTAATAAGAAATGCTGCCATATGCTAAGTGGAGGCTATGGCTTGTTTCATCACTACTGGTTTATACAAACGCAACCCATTTGCTTTTTTTAGATCCCACATGAGTTAGTCACCTAGAAAGTGGTCATATGTACATTTAGAAGTCACTCGAGTTGTACAAGGTTAAAGGGGTTGTCTCACCACCAAGAATAGCTTTCAAAATGTAGGGAACACTAAATGAAGATGTTTCCAAATATATTGCTTTGGTCATCTTTTTTTGTTAAGGAGCTACAAATGATTTTATCACCTTCTGAGAGCTTTCTGGTTTCCCAAGTGACCGACCTGTGTACTCCTCCTCCCCTGCTGTTTGTTCTATCCGATAGCAGGGAGTGACGTTCTCACACAGGTCACATCAGTGTGAGAGCTTGTGTGTTATCTGATCTTTCAGACAAAAAGACAGTAATTACTGTTTACATTAGCTTAGAAGCTTCTCAGGACCTCAGAGAAGGCAATTTATTTACTCTAGACCAATAAACAGACGTCTGAATACACTGAGCTCATATGATAATTACAGACAGCTTGACCAGGAAGTGACAGAGCAAAGCAGCATTATTTCATTCATGCATCCTATGAAAATTTGAGATGAGACAAACCCATTAAGATGTCGGGACGATTAGTTTACCTTAAAAAAAGCATCACTTTGGCCAATGGGCTGTTTGAAAGGGAGTCAGCTATAATACCATGCTCTGCCCATGGACAAGAGTGGCGCAGTTCCTGGAGGGAACTTTCTTTTTTTTTTTTTTTCTTCAAGCACGTGAACACCTACTTGTACAGACATGAGTCGCTGGAAGAACATGCCAAAAAGGGGGAAAAAAGCCAGAACACACCTTAATAAGAGGATTACCTCCCTGCTCTCCTGCATCAATTCCTACATCACTCAGGAGCTAAAGCTGGGCACAGAAACATTTCATTGTGGCCAGTAACAAGATGTAGATAATGCATCAGGAGGGAACACTTGTAAGGGAGGTCACAGAAATGACACGTCACTAGTTCCACCCATCAAAACCCAAATCTACTAAAATAGCAATTAGCCAGACATACAAATTTATATCAAATGTATTGTCAGAATTGTTCTAGTTGTGGGATTATGATGAAATGGTATTAGATCCTCTAACTTCTATGGCCACGCTGATGTAAGGCACTCCCCGATTACTATGAAAAAGGGTAGGGGTATATATTGTATATGAAATTCTGAATTCCAGACATCTAAACCTTGATCATCATATCAAAGAATATTGCTGTGAATAAAATACCAAGGACAAAAGTGGCACTGTTTTACAAGAAAGCAGCCATGTTTTTCTAATTTCATACAACCCCTTTAAAGCTCTGTAAGAAGCTGGACTTCAATCAGGCCTATCTCACCATTTATGTTGTTGGTCTGTGCCACAGGGATCATAGAGATGTGATGGGAGTACCCCTTTGATAGCTGTAGACACTAAGGAGGGCGTGTATGATCGGCGTTTTCGCCAGTTTTCTGGCATATAATGCGCCTCTCCGTGACGGCTCCGCTGTCGGACGCACCCCCCCCCTATGTGTTAGGCGCATTAGGCGAAAGCTTTGCCAATTTCTAATGCGCCTAACATAAAGGGGTGTGCTGTGGGCGTTCTGGGGCGGGACGCACCACATTCGAAAACACCGACGCATGTATGAATGCAGGTCGGCAAAGTGAGGCGCATTAAAGCTCCGACAGGCAGAGATATTTCAATGTGGTCTGTCTGTCGGAGGCGTCGAAGTTTGCCCCGCATGTACGAGCGCACTTCGGCACCGACATACATCAGGCGCAGTTTTCACAGAAAAAAAAAATGTGAAAACAGGTGCTTCGACTCGCCGATCTTCATACATGTCCCCCTAAGTGCATAAATAAAGACATTTAAAGGGGTTGCCTATTGGGGAAAAAAATCTAATTGGCCTAGGGTAGATTTTCATTCCAACAGACTTTTTTCTGTGCTCTTCTCTACTTCTTTATTCTCGTTCCAACACACAGGAGAGACTTCTGCTCTATTGTAAATGAATGGAGCATGAGCATCTCCAGTGTGTCAGGAAAAAAACCTGGCGCAGGAGCCATGGAGTGGCACTGGACAAGTAGGTAAGGTTTTTCCAACCATGAGTCCATTTGAGATTAATTTTCCTCCACTGGACAAGCCTTTTAATACATTGTTTTCCTGTGTCGAACCGTGGTTTTATTAACCTACATTGCCACACTGTGTGCTGCCGATCAGAAGTAAGAGTTTGATATATTCATGAGCTGCATTGGTTACTCCTCACACCACCGCGGATAGCAAGAAATGGTGTGAGGGAGTAACCAAAGCATCACACAGACAGACATCTGCTCACGAGTATAGAGAACCTGTACAGAGACCACGCTTAACTCAAGCTCCACAGGACCAGTCCAGCCACCACATCATGTGTGCACCTCACGGGAGCTTAGAGACAGCCAGCAAAGACGGACAAGGTCTGGACACGCAAGGACCAGCTCTCCTTTTTCCTTGAAGGATGCCACTAGCGCTTGGCAGAAAAGGCAGCACCAGCACAGGAAGAAGATGCCATGTTGGATTCTGAGCTCCGCCGCACACTTACACACCACTCTGTTCAGCAACGTGCAGTTGATGGCACAGCTTTGATAGCACTGGCCCCTCCAATGGCCCTTTAAGGACAACCATGACACTGATGTGCTCCTTGACACCCCTGATTTGTGTCTTTCCTTATTTTTGTACTCACTCCGGTTTGTTTAGAAAACTGCCACAAAAACCACGTGTGATTTCAGCCGTATGAGACTTCCAATGCAATAGGCAGGAAATACTGGAAATTCCCTCTTAGATATATTAGTCATTTCTATGACTCCTACACAGCACTTGAAGGGTTAATGGACAATCTGCATCTACCAGAGATGGAGCATGGACTGCAGTCTGTAGTGGTAGGCATGACATCCCCCCTCCCCCAAAATCCATTTGCATATGATTAATGGCATTGTATACTGTCTCTCACACTCATTGCATTGATCATACTTTTATTTTTCACTTATCAGAACACAAGTTAAACTTCTTCCCAGAGAATCTGCGCTATTATCTTTATCATAGCAAATTTAAAAAAATAGATATTCATTGCAAGAAGTTAAACGTGTTCCAAATATTAAACTTGTATCCGATACAATGTCTGTTCATCACATCTAACGCTTATAAAAATGGAAGTAAAATAAAAAGATGGAAGTGGCAGAACAATAAGAGCAACCCCCCAATGTCCTATGTAACCCGCGGGCCTGTAATGCCCATGTCTAGTTCACCTGTTCCTCTTCCTTCTACTGCAGAACAGGATCCACTTAAAAGCAGTTACCTACCATAACTCAAAGGAAAAAAAAAAAAAACAATTAAAAAATAAAAGTCGGTTGTACATGAAGCCTTCAAGAGAATATAACTGTACATAGAGCAGGAGAATAGTAACGCAGAAGGGAATACAGTGGTATAGAAAGGCCACGTCCATTGGTTGACTTCCAGCAGACAAGAAAAAATAAAAAGTGGAGATCACGATGTTCTCGCACTCTAGCAGAAAACCAGCAGGCGTGAGGGAGACTGAAGAGTGTAATGCACATCTAGTGGAGTGTTCCTTTATAGCATCTCTAGAAAAGTTCATACAAAAAATAACGCAAGGCAATCTCTATGTAAAAGACGACTTCCAGTGGCGACCTCCTCTGGGGATTCAGTGGTTTCCTTCAGGTAGCTAATGGTTATATGACAAAGGCTGGCAGCTGGTATGTGCTGTGAGAGGAGACCAGGTCTCACAGGAAGAACACTCTTCTTTCCACTTATCTGTCTTTGGATCCTAGTTTTTCGATCAGTTCCTGAAGGGGAGCCAGCTCTCGACGGTCAATCAGGTTAAATTCCTGGGTAACAATAACAAGACACAAAAAATGAACAGATGAAACACCATATTATAGTAACACTTATCCGTTTGCCTGGAAATCCTTTAAATCCGGCAAAACAGTCCCATGACGGAGAAACCGCCACCATAGCACCAGGAGGTTTCTGTGTATGTTGATCCAGGTGTCCTACACGTGGCTCGAGTACTCAGGGTATTCCAAGCTCACTACAAGACTCATAGGGGTTACAGCAGAAAGTGGAACAGGGCTTTGGGGGATCCCAGTTCAGGAAATGGATGCGAGTCCCACCTTTTGATGGGTGCAAGACCCAGCATAGGTAGAATGTAATAGGAGACCCATGATTGTACACTGTTCTGCAATATATTACTATTGCAAAACAGACACACGCGCCTGCGCCTACGGTGTTTAAGGACCATAAACACAAGTACAAAAAAGTTTTCTAAATATTAAAAAAAAAATAAAAAATGATCAATTATTCAAAACACATGCCCTCCCTTCTGCCATTTTACAAATAATAATAAAGTTACATATAACTGGTATCAGGTCCATAAAGTTTGTTTTTTTATTTTTTTTCATATGTTCACTGTACTGGATAAATAATATAAATGGAAAAATTGCTGGTTTTGAGGTCACATCCGTGTCCCCAAACAATTGCAATAAAAAGTGATCAAAAAGTCCAAACTACCCCAAAATGATACCAATAAAAACTACACTTGAGACCAAAAGCGAGCCAGTTATTAGTCATAGTAAATTGCGCTGCAAAGTAAATTTACATTTTTTTTAATTTTTTTTTTTATAGTACAGGCAATCCTCGACTTACACCTGTCTCTTAGGGGCGTGGAGTAAATAAACACTCCAATTCATGCCCCAATGGCATGTTCCAAGCCTTCTTCTGCCCACTGCGTCTTCCGGCCGCCACAGCACAGCAGCTCTTTTTCACCTTTCTACCGCCCACCCACCCACTCTGGGCCGGCAACCTCCATCTTCAGGCCGGCACAACAGCTCTGATCTCACGCCGTCAGCCCCAGCATAGTGGGACTGTTCTTACTGCTCCAAGTCGCCACCACCTCTCCCCAGCCTCCTCCAATGTAAAAATACAGTACTTTACTTTATCAGCACATGTGTGGCATGCTGTCATTTGTAGGACTACAAGTGCCAGTATTCCACACCACATGTACTAATTATATAGGTGCTGATTAGTACATGTGTTTAAAATGTGCTGCTACGGCATGCTGGCACTTGTTGTTCCACAGCTACTAACTGCTATGGAACAACAAGTGCCAGCATACCACAGCAGTACATGAGACACAGAAAGTGAGGGGAAATCTTCTAAACAAGGGCACAGACCGCAAAACAAATGTAAGTAAATGTACACGGAGTGTTAACAGTTCCCTGCACTATCCGAAATTAAACTTTTTTGCTCGAGTTACATTTAATAAATGCACCTGCTCCAACTTAGATACAATTTCAACTTAAGAACTAACCTACAGTTCTTATCCCACTCGTGACAAGGGCACTGTCTGTAGTCATGAAATCACTATAAATTTGGCATCACCGGAGTTTTACGGACATGGTGTATCGTTTTTACTGCGCAGTGAACTCCACAACAGCGAAACCAACAAAAATGCCGCAATTGTGTTTTTTTTTTTTTTTTTAATGTATCTCCCACCACATAGAATTTTTTGGCTTCCAAGTGCTTTATATGGTAGGTCAATGACGCCATTAAAAATGCATCTTGCCCTGCAAAAAACAAGTTCATATACATCTATATAAATGGAAATTTAAAAAAAAGTTATTGGTCTTGGAAGATGGGGAGGAATAAACAAACATGAAGTGAACCAACATCCCAGCAGTGGCAAGGGGTTAAAATGGGCCTCATTTATCAAGGCTGTCTAACAGGAAGACCGTCTTTGCCGCCGATCGCAACCAATTGGAGCTCAGTTTTAATTTTGCCAAAGCAGTATAAGCAATGGAAGCCTGACTGGTTGGTACGGGAAACAAGCCAGTCTGACTATTACAGTTTAGATAAATGACGTCCTTTGTGCTGTAATATTTCATAAAAAAACACACTTTCCAGCTGTAGTCGGGTAACCAGTGGCCATTTCATCTGCTTGCAAATTGGGAGCATGTAATAGATATACAGTTGAAACCAAAAGTTTACATACACTGTATAAAACGACTGACATGAAATCAGAATAAACCTTACCCGTTTTAGGGGAGAGGGAGATCAAAAGTTTACACACATTAGGAGTACTATGCCTTTAAACAATCTGGGACAGCACATATGTCATGTCATGTCTTTGGAAGCTTCTGGTGTGTTTCTAATTAACTCTGATGTTGCCAATAAACCTACCTGTGGTTGTATTTTATTGCACACCAGAAACACGCTGCTTCTGTGTGTAACATCATGGGAAAGTCTAAAGAAAATCAGCCAAGATATCAGGAAGAGAATTGTGGACTTGCACAAGTCTGGATCATCCTTGGGTGCAATTTCCAGATGCCTGAAGGTGCCTCGTACAAACAATTATACACAAGTACAAGATGGGAATGTCCAGCCATCATACTGCTCACGAAGGAGACGGGTTCTGTGTCTCAGATTAACGTGCTTTGGTCCGACATGTGCTTATCAACCCAAGAACAAAAACAAAATACATTGTGAAGATGCAGGCGGAAACTGGTAATATTGTGTCATTATCCACAGTGAAATGAGTATTGTATCAACATGGGCTGAAAGGCCACTCTGTCAGGAAGAAGTCATTAATCCAAACGAAGCATACAAAAGCCAGATTCATGTTTGCAAGTGCACACAGGAACAAAGACCTAAATTTTTGGAGACATGTCCTGCGGTCTGACGAAACTAAAATTGAACTGTTTGACAATAATGACCATCGATACCTGTGGAGGAAAAGGGGAAACCTAAGCAGCCTAAGAACACCATTCCAACTGTGAAACATGGGGGTGGTAGCATCATGTTGTGAGGTTGTTTTGCTGAGGGAGGGACTGGTGCACTTCACAAAATAGATGGAATCATGAGGAAAGAAGATTATGTGGCAATACTGAAGCTACATCTCAAGACATCAGCCAGGAAGCTAAAGCTTGGGCGGAAATGGGTATTCCAAATTGGCAAAGACCTGAAGCATACTGCCAAACTGGTTACAAAGTGGCTTAAGGATAACCAAGTCAATGTTTTGGATCGGCCATCACAAAGCCCTGATCTCAATTCTATTGAAAATTTATGGCAAAAACTGAAAAGGCAGGTGCGAGAAAGACGACCTACAAACATGGCTCAGTTACACCAGTCCTGTCAGGAGGAATGGACCAACATTCCTACCAACTATTGTGAGAAGTTCGTGGAAGGATATCCAAAACGTTTGACCCAAATCATACAGTTTAAGGGCAAAGTTACCAAATACTAATGAAATGTATGCAAACTTTTGACTTTGCAAAAAGTAATAAAAATGTCTTAAAAAAAGTCTCTCTCATTATTCTGGCATTTGGCAAATATAAATAATTTTGGATCCTAATTGACAAAAAACGGGGAAGGTTTATTCTGGTTTCATGTCAGATAGTGAGAAAAACATGCAGATGTGTCTTTTTATATAGTGTATGTAAACTTCTGATTTCAAATATAGATACCTCTCAATGGTCTACATTACCTGGGCAAATATCAGGGTGGCATCAGCACTACTGTTGAAATACCTGATTGCGTTATTTTGGCCCCAACAGATTGGGGATTACTTCTATGCAAGAAACTATGCAAGAAAGCTGCAACATTAACATGTACATAGAAATCACCATAAAACCAGTCAGGAGGTTATATCCGCTATGTCTGCGCTCTCACCTGTACAAAGAAAATGAAATGTTTAAATGAAGTGTTGAGATGTGCTTCTTCCTGTAGCTGCATAACAGAGTCAAAGTGCTGGTGGTAGATGTGGGCGTACACCCGGAACAGCCGCTTCAATATGGTCTTTGCCACAGACATGAAGTTTTTGGGGAATGGGACACCTGAGTAGAGAGGAACCAGAAACGCATTAAAACCACAAAAATCTCATGTGAGACAACAGACTTACAAGGCAGACAATATCCTGACGCCTGGAACGGCCTTATTGTTACCTCTCCACATATTGCTATGGGTATGTACTTATGTTTATGAGCATGTTCGGAACTTTATTATATGTTACTGGGGTCCTGGTGACATTAATGTGTTTTGGTATATTGTCACAAACTTAACTTAATTGCAACTGTTACTTTATTAATATTAAAATACACTCACATTATATTTACCCCTATGTTCTGTGGTAGAAATTTCGTTTTTGTTGGTTCTTGTTTTATGAATCTTAATTGACGTTTATCCTAAATTACTTAAATAAAATCATTAATGTTTTATTCTTCAGTTCGGTTTTTGTCTTGGCTGAATATCAATATTAGTTTAAGCTCATTACATTGCATTGTGGTTGGTTTAGATACTTGTCTTAACCAAGACATAGGAGTATTTCCAGTTGCAGTAAGTGATGGCAGTCAGGAGGACTAGCGCCTCCACCAACCACAAGCAGACCCTCCCTGCGCAGTCACTTCAGGGCAGTGCTTTGGTGGCACCTGCTACAGCTGGAATACCACGTTCCATGTGGATTTGCTGCACTGCAAACATCACACTACGGTTTCACCTAATAGACATATGGTGGATTAAAGTCCTCACTTCATACCTTGACGCCAACACAGATTTTTAACCCCTGAGGCTGCGTTCACACAGCAGTATTTTATATCTGTAAGCCAAAACCAGTGTCTTCTCTCATTCTGTACCAGTTGTTAGTCATTAATCGTTTCCATTGTACTTGTTTGGCATACGATATGTATGCAACCCCCCTTGAATATACAGCGCCTGGAATCAATGGCGCTCTAAAATAATAATGGGAAATTGCGTGTCATTTGTCCACTCCTAGGTTTTGGCGTACTAATACGGATGTAAAACACAGATCAAAATACGGCTGTGTGAAGTCGGACTAAATGTGAAAGAGCGGTTATAAATCTCATTACATGTATTTGGGTATGTTCACACGGCATATTGTAGAGTATGGGGTGTTTTAGAAGTATGTGCTGGCAGCTGACTCCCATTCACTTTCACTCATGCCGGGATGAAGATATATTATACGCCGGGTATTTACAGCTCTCAATGAGAGCTATGAATTACAGTAATTGCAGGGTGTATTACAGTGCAATTACATGGCGAAATACGCTGTGCGAACATCCCCTTATGCCAAAGATGGCCATACACAGCTTATTTCAGCAGATCCATCTTTTCTGGCAGGTTTTAACCACAATCTAATATGTACGGGGACAACCGGATGGCTTCCTGCAATTGACTTTGGGGAAAATAAAGACTGGACATATCAGATTTGATCATAGCTCATCTTTTATTACACACACACACACACACACACACACACACACGTATGCATGCATGTAAGTACGTACACCAGTATAAGCCGACCTGAATATAAGCTGAGGCACCTAATTTTACCACAAAAAACTGGGAAAACTTATTAACTCGAGTATAAGCCTAGGGTGGAAAATGCAGCGGCTACTGGTAAATTTCAAAAATAAAAATGGATACCAATAAAATTACATAGGCAGGTATATGTCCCCCATAGGCAGGTTTTTTTTTTTTTTTTTTAAAATAAAAAAAATACAAGTACTCACCTCTCTCTCGCGCTGCTCCAAGATGCTCCGTCTTCTTCCCGTCACAGGGGGCGTGATGTCATCAGGCCGCACAGGGGGCATGATGACATAAAATGCTGCCTGTGCCGAATACTCCGGAAGGCCGCAAGTCAGCCTTCCGGAGTCCTATTGCGGAGCAGGAAGAGCTCGCTCTCTATTCCACAATAGTATCTTCAGCTGTATGCGCTCCAAGAGGAAGTGCATACAGCTGAAGAGATCACCACCGGTGCCTGGGCAATAACAGCGCCCGGACGCCGATGGGTAACTGGAGAGTCAGCTGTATGCGCTCCCAGAGGCGGCGCATACAGCTGAAGAGATCGCTGCCAGGCGCCTGGACGCAGACAGTTGACTCAAGTATAAGCTGAGGAGGTCTTTTTCAGCACATTTTATGTGGTGAAAAACTCAGCTTATACTCGAGTATACACGATAGTGTGGGTGTATACATACACGTGTGATACCATCCCTTCAAGTAAATGGATCTAAGCTGATACCAATGAGAAAAGTGGTGCTGTTACTGTAGAATAAGCAGAACCTTGTTCTCAACTTTTTGAATTCAGGCCCTAGTTTTATGCAATGTATGTTTATCTTCTACAAGTTTTGTGGTCCTCAATACTCCACCCAAGTGTAGCGACCAAAAACAATGCTGACAGTTATCAGTCTATGAACATAAGATTATCAGAGACAAACAACCCTCCTAACCATTTACAGAAGGTCACCAGCATTGCACCATCTTTAAGCTTTTCTAGAAGTGAAGCCACAAAAAATACATTTAGAAAGCAGCTATAAGACAAGGACTAGTCATTGCTAGTGTTACAGTGGAGTTCAGACACAGGAGATGTGTTTTGAGAGCTTTTGCTTAATGAAAATAAAGCTACAAATGCATCTTCTTTCCTCCAAAGACAATGTAACCACCACTAGTGTGGAGTCATAGGAGGAAGCAGGTCAGACGTAGCCCCTTTTGCACTAGGCTAGCTCGATTTCCTGTTGGGATAATCCTTGTTCCAGACCCCATCAGGCTTTTATGCCTAGCACAAAGTGTCTATCTGACAAGAAATAGAGCAAACAGTCCAAAAGAAACGACATTTGCCCTATAAAGCCCTAGGGCCATAGTGCAGTATTCATCGGGATACCTGGGAACATGTTACTAATGGGGCCCAAGTTTGTTCATGTTTAATGCCCTTATAATTCTATATTACACTCCTCTAATGCTCGTCTTTTTACTCCAGACATCTCCTATTTAACTGGAAATGTCACTTGCATATGGGGTCATGTTGTATGGATGTCAATTCTCCTGGGATATTATTCTTTAATAAAAAAAACATTTTGCAGACTTTATACAAAGTCTTCCATCAGGCAATTATCCATGGGAATCGCCCATCATCCGTCAGAACCATCCTCCCAATCTGCATCCCTGTATTACAGCCATCCTTCACAATTCATCATGTTTTAGAGGCGCTGTCTGGGTAATTTCTACTACATATAATTAGGCTAGCGGTGCCCGAGTAAACACCCATAGTGCACTCCCCTCTCACCTCTGTTCCAGCACCGATGGGGGCCACCATCTACCCTGGTTCTCCTGTTGACTTCTGGCTGCTGTAGTCCGCTCCAGACCGCTACAGTCACCGATTGGCTGCATTAGTCATGTGCCATTTTGAAGGGGCGATTAAGGCCACACCTTTTGGGCTGAAAAGTAGCACTGTTTATTTTTGTACTATACTCATGTAAAATAAGTATTTTTTCCTTTTGGATATGCGGTCACCCAGGTTTTACTTGGTAAGGACTAACTCACCACTGGGGCGCCCTGCCAAACTGTTTTTGATCCATATGGATATTTGCTGCGGTTCGTATTGGATACTTTTACGCCATTGGTGACGTCACTGCTCACTTCTACATATCCCATGGAGGCCAGGACTCAGATTAGCACCATTAGATATTAAACCCATGAAATAATTCTGAAGCCTCTTCTCCTATAACTGTTGTGCTGTTCCTCTGTTATTCCTTCTATAAATGTATAACTTGGTCAGATTGATGTTGCCATTCCAGTTTTTAGAGGGGTGTGTCCTGCACACACCGACTATCAGGACTGATTGGACAATGTCAGACTGTGCAGGAGACACTCCCAGCTGACAGATTGATAATCAGCACACAACACAAATTTGAGGAAGATGCTCCACAATTGTCATTTTATGGAAGTACTAGTGTTTACTGAAACAGACATGTCAAGAAGGCCATAGGTCCTCTTTAAAAAGGGTTTTGCCCGAAGTAAAATTGACGTCGTAAGTTTGTAAATTAAATAATAATCATTTTCACCATTCATCACTATTAAAAATTCTGCACCGTGTGTGTCTTAGCCGCTCCTTTAGTGATCCATTGTTTACAGCTCGTCTCCAGGGGATGCGACCAGGCTGAGAGCGTCTCAGTCCTGGTCGCACATGCTCAGATATAACCTCTCCTCTCAGGCAGCTACTGAGTGTTCAAACCCCAGGTGCTGTCATTCTACTCCTGTCCTCTGTGCTCCTTCGTAATTAGTCAAACAGTGCAAATAAATAAAAAAAGAAACCTCAATCAGGTATGTGCATTGATAAAGAGGGGAAAAAAAACAAGTTTTGGTTCCTGCAGGGATTTGAACCGAGGACCACTGTGCCTGGAGGCAAAAAGTTTTACCTCTGAGCTCAATGTAGCTACTTACAGCTCTATACATAAACAGACCTTTCTTTGCCTAGAGAGTGGAAAGGCCTGGTGATGTCATCCTGCTGGGTCACATGATATGTCATGAAAAAACTTTGAGACTCTCGGTTCACATATTTTGATCAAAAGATGTTTAAGCTGCCCACGACTTTCAACGTGATCTCAAAATCGGGCTGTCCTACACTATCCTTACCTCTCAATAGAGCCTATTCACGGCCTCTCACTGGGTCAGCCGACCTCCATTATACAGAGAGACAAAATAAGAGAAAACACCAGACTTGCAAGCTGCACTTCTTATGACAGCCTGTGAGGAGTGGGCGGGGTTTCAGAAAACCCAAATGGAAGCACCCCTTCCTTCCCATATAGGTTAAAATCAATGTACACCAAGTATAACGTATGTTTCTGCACACAAAAACATTTCTGAAAAAACATCTAGTCCTGCAAAATAAAAGCCCTCATATGTCTACGCAGATGGGAAAATAAGGAAAGTTATGGCTATTGTAAGCAGGGAGGAGAAAAAACCAAGCCAAAAAAATTATGACCAGCTGCTAGAAAGCGGACCGGTAGCTGACAGGTTCCCTTTAAATCAATATTACCATTAAACAAAAACTTTCCTTAATTATCAGGGGGCTTCTCCTCCCTCATCCATAACACATGACCACTCATCACTTTGAGAAAAAGGAGCTCCTTTTTTGTGTGTAGTGTATGGGAGACATCATAGCAGCTAGTTTCCACCTAGCAGTGCAGGGACAACTGAAAACTAGAGATGGATATCATGGCCAAGAATCATGCTGATAAGATATGGACAGTTCCTGCACACTGTATGGAGCTGCTGTGTTGACTACATTACTCTTTCCTTTGCACATGGGATCATGGGAGTTTAACCTCCATAATACAAAGGAAAAACCTCTAGAAAATTCAGCTGCTTATTTAGAGATTGCACAACATCTTTAGTTTCATGTGCACATTGGTTTGACTCCACTTCCTTTTTGAGAACCACAAGCAAATTACAAAATTAGACATTTCTAAAAGCAAACATAAGCTCTGTTAAAGCGCCGAAAATCTAAACAGGGGTCCGACTACACAGCAAGGAATACTGCTCTTGACGTGGATTTGGATTTTCAAAACCGGCAAAATCTGATGGTAAAACCATCCCCATAAACCGGAAATAGAAAATCTGAGGTATAGTCTACACAGCACAGATTTTCTGAGGTCGGATTTTTAAAACCGTCATTTTTTCAAAAACTTGGTACATGTTCAATAATCTGCCCTTTTTTATTCAGAAAAACGGCAGAGAATTTTCTATTGAAGATGAAGATGATGGATGGCATGAAAGACGACCAGAAAGCTTTGTGTGCATTTTTTTTTGTATTCAGTTTTCAATAGTTTTTCATCATAGAGCAGTTTTGAGATTTCAGAAGCACTCCGACGCAAAAAAACTGAATCCGAAAACTGTGCCAAAAAAACAAGAGTTAAAAATCCTTTGGTTTTTGCATAAAAAATACTGTTCAGATACTCAGACACAGGTTTTTAGGATTCAGAATCTGTCATGTGAACGCTCTCTAAAAGTGGAAGCCCAGTCTAGAGCAACTTACACCAACACTAGGATACCGCTTACAATGCTGTGCTAAAATCTTAGATTCACATCTTTTACCAGCAGTATGAGGAGGGATCATCCATACAATCTGAATGACATCTCGTGCCGGCAAAGAGGCTTGTAAAGAAGTGGAGGAGGCTTGGCTTATATTTACATGACATGATTTACCACTTTATATTTGTGTCAGATTAGATTTGTTTAATGGAGCAAACGTGTGTGAGGCTACCTGCAGCAAACTCTGTGCCAAGAAGGGGCTTTCCAATGCTGCACTGGATAAAATCCACGGCAAATAAACTACAGTCATGGCAAAAGTTTTGAGAATGATACAAATGTTAATTTTTACAAAGTCTACTGCATCAGGTTTTATAATGGCAATTTGCATATACTCCAGAATGTTATAAAGAGTGATCAGCTTAACAGCAATTAATTGCAAAGTTAATAGTTGCCTAGAAAATGAACTTTTTCCCCAAAAACACATTTCAACTTCATTGCAGGCCTTGCCTTAAAAGTACCAGCTAACATCGTTTCAGTGATTGCTCCATTAAAACAGGTGTGGGTGTTGATGAGGACAGGGCTGGAGATCAATCTGTCATGATTAAGTAAGAATCACACCCCGGACACTTTAAAAGGAGGCTGGTGCTTGGGGTCATTGTTTCTCTTCTGTTAACCATGGTTATCTCTAAAAAAACACGTGCAGTCATCATTGCACTGCACAAACTGGCCCTAAAAAGGGAAGAGTATCGCAGCTAGAGAGATTTCACCTCAGTCAACAATCTATCGCATCATCAAGGAATTCAAGGAGAGAGGTTCCATTGTTGCCAAAGAGGCTCCAGGGCGCCCAAAAAGCCCAGCAAGCACCAGGACTGTCTCTTAAAGGTTTCAGTTGGGAAATCGGGTCCAGCAGTGCAGAGCTTGCTCGGAATAGCAGGGGGCAGGGGGAGTGCATCTATGCATGTTTGGGGCGGAGACTCATGGAGCAAGGGCTGGTGTCAAGGAGGGCAGCAAAGAAGCCACTTCTCTCCAAAAAAAAACATCAGGGAAGACTGATATTCTGCCAAAGGTAAGGGAGGGGGATGCTTAAATGGGGTAAAGTCTTTTTTGTAAATCCCCTTTCAAAATGTTTGGAACATTGGAAAAACAGCTTGTTCGGAGAGACAAGGTGAGCGATCCCCAGTCTGGTTCATGCCAACGTAAAAGCTCAGAAACCATTCTGTGTGGGGTTGCTTTCAGCCAAGGAATCGGTCTTAAAGTCTTGCCTAAAAACACACCCATGAATAAAGAATTTTTACCAGAATGTCCTCCAAGGAAATTCCCCCCAACCGTCCAGAGCAGTTTGGGGAAAACAATCCCTTTTCCCCAGCTGTGGAGCACCTTGCCTAAAGCAGGTGATAACAAATGGCTCAGGGACAAAACGATTTTGGGTCCAGGGCCCGGGAAAAACTTCAGATCTTAAAGGATTGTTCATTACAGCTTTCAGCCGTCAGTGAGCCGGTAGTTTAATTGAGGGGGCTGTCCTTGGTCTGTCTCTTTGTCCCTCTTCCACCCTCCACTGCACAAGGCAGCTCCATAACTTCTATACAGCAAGGGGGGGGGGGGTTTTCGCCAGAGTTAACCTGTGTGTGCCCCGCCTAGGTTGTTGCAGGAGGGGGTGTCTATGGTTTTTGAGAGGTCTGTGAAGCTGCGTGTAGTAATAGCAGAGGGGATGCATGTGTTCTATATCCCCTGCTTAGCTTACAAGTCTCCACATCTCCAGCAACAAAAAAACCCTGTCAAAAACAGACACAGGGCAGCTGGGAAGTTTTAAACTATGTGTCACTAGTACAGCGGGAGCATGAAGTATTCACATGTCTGATCTGTATAGTATTAGTATAGTCACAGTACCACAGACACATCATGATTATAGTAACACACAGGGTCACTGCTGTCACACCTATCTGTGTAGAGAGCAGGAGGAAGCCAGGCACACACAGGGTTAAATCCAGGCAGCAGGGGACACAGAAGCCAGAGTCCTCACTCCCTCCTCCCTCCACTACAGAAGCATTCTGTGTGGGAGGGGCTCTCTGCTTCCGACCTGTCTTCAAAGGTGATGAGTCATACAGACCTGAAAGCCAGTAAGAAAAGGATCAACAGGTCTGCTGCTATAGAAATTTGAGAAGCTGATGCACTCCGACTAACAGGCTAACTCAAATTCATTTAGGACATTTGTTAATGAACATATATTGCAAAGCTGCTTGTTTTTTAAAGGATTCTTTTAATTAAAACCCAATCATTGTAGCGAGAAACCCCTTTAATCCCATTGATAAATTTTGTGGGTCAATCATCAAGAGAAGGGTGGTCAAACAAAAAAACCAAAAATTGGGGGACAAAAAATGTAAGCATTGATTGTGCAAGAATGGAATGTATCAGTCAGGATTTGGTCCAGAAGTTGATTGAGAGCATGCCAGGAGAATTGCAGGGTCCTAAAGAAGAAGAAGGGTCAAACACTGAAAATATTGACTTGCTGCTTTAAAACTCATTCTGTCAATAAAAGCTTTTGTTAATCATAATGATTGCATTTGTATTTCTGTATGTGATAAAAAAAATCTGACACATAAAAATCAGAGGGCAACAGATCATGTGAAAATATAAGATTTGTGTCATTCTCAAAACTTTTGGCCATGACCGTACATCACGGATTTTCACTGAAAACAGTCATATTTCACATACATTTAGGTACAGAATCTGTGTGAAATGCAAAGTGAATGTTCTTTTACAGGCAACCTTTATCAAGAAAATTTCTACTTAATTATTTTTTTCTGCTTTTTGGTTAAGTTTTATTTCAACTTAGTTACAATTTAAAGAACCTTTGAAATATTCCCATTTTCGTTCTGGTCACTAGACTATATACACCATGCCATCATGTACCGTCCTGTGCAGCTCAATTGTCAGCTTTGCTGTATAGACTGGAAATATGTACTCGGTTGTACTGTTGGAGACCTAAATAAAGAAAAATAGCAGCACTGGGCCTCATTTATGAAACTGTTAGGGCATGTCCCCACGGCAAGGGTTTTCGGAGGGGTTTTTCGGCCGGTTTGCGGTTTTTCAGACCGCCTGAAAAAACCGGTCGAAAATGAGCACAATTGTGCTCTATGGAAAACCCATGCAGCAGTCCCCACCGCACGGGTTTTCCGCCCGGCGGCAAAACATTGGGGAGGCACCATCTTCCGTTCGGTTTCCGGATGGAATATGTGTTTCTCAATGGGAGGCGGAGGGGTCTTCTCCGCTCATGGGGGAGAAATGCCCCCCCCCCCCCCGCGGCCTTGGGGACGGCGCAAAACAGGACAAATACCGGTCGGCAAACCGGCCGGTATTTGTCCTGTGCCGTGTAAACGCGCCCTAAGGGTATGTTCACACGGCTGATTTTGACACTGTTTTTGGAGCGTTTCCTCACCCAAAACAGCGTCAAAAAAGCCTAAAAACCCCCCCCATTTTCATGGATTCCTATGTAAAATAGTGTTGTAGTTCACACACAACAAGGTTTTTATGCACTTTTAGGAACTTCTTTGGACACGGAAAAAGAAGGGTCATGTCACGTCTTGAAGTGTTTTCAACGCAGAGAATCCCCAAAGGAATCAATGGAGAACTTCAAAACCTCGACATGGGTTTTGTCGCATTTTTCAGCGCCGTTTTTGCCCTGGCTATTAATTTGTATGGGTGCTTCAGAAAGAAACAGGGTTCGAAAACCTTCTCAGAAACCTGTTCGAAACAGCACTACAAAACCTCGTTGGAAACCAAAAGGAAAAACCCGGATCAAATCCTTGTCTGAAAAGTGCTGCATTGAGGTTGTTCTCAGACGAGGTTTTGACACCGATTTGGACGCTGAAAATTCAGCGTCCAAATCATCCGTGTGAACATACCCGAAGACTGTCCTTGTTGCCTATAGTAACCAGAGCACAGCTTACATGGAAAAAATGAAAGCTGAGCTCTGATTGGGCATAAAGGACCGTCCGATGCTTAGATGGTTTTCACAAAGGAGGCCCCCTATTACCGTATGTAAAACCTACAACAGCCTGTCACTCCTGGTTCCTAGGGGGGGCTGAATCCATTCTTCCTGACAAAACAAAAAATCATAACACCTCTGTGAACAGACTCCTATTCATTGCAGTTGCCATAAAGAACACACCCTTCTGCCTAGAAAACAGATGGAAGTGGGGGCGTCTCCATTATGACCTCCAGCTTTCATCAAAAAAAAAAGCTAGGACGTGACTTGTCTTCTGCAGGCTGCACCTAATGACTGGAGCTAAAGTTAGATACAACAGACACTGCCATTAGCTGGAGACAAGTCCCAGCTGGCGTGTTACTGCTTGCATTAGGATGGGTTTCAGCCGATTCCATACCTAGGAAGGCGGGTAACCAAATGATAACCGCCGAGGAGGGGAGGCACGGCAATACTGAGGCTGTTCTTAAAAAATGCTCAGTAATCGGTCAGGATGCGGTTAGAACATAGTAGAAAAAAACCTCACCTTAAACCCTCCTGTTCCAGCGCCACCGCTCCCAGCAAACAAGGTCGTTCATTATTCACATTGCCTTGCAGTTATCCACAGGCCAAAGCGGCATCTTCCTGGATATACTGCACGTCACCACCGAGGCCTGCAGTATATTGTAGGCACCAGGGCTGTGGAGTCGGCAAGCCAAAGCCCCGACCCCTAAATTTTTTAAAAAAAACCTCTGATTTCTTCATACATGGGCATGTTTAAGTAATAATTTTTACTGTATAAAATGGCCCACAGGCTGTTTTTCACTTATACAATAATCAAGCTATTTAGGTAGAACGAACGACAAACAAAAGGGGAAAAAATTTTTGATCTTTTTAACACTTTTTGGGGAGAGTTAAGAAAAAGCTGTATTTGTATCCAAACCGTTGCACAACATTGGAAGTGTAGAAGAGGGGCCTGGGATTAATTTTTTGGGCATGATGTGCAACATTTTGATTTTTTGGGGGCAAACCGTAACAAGCAGTTACAGGGAAAAAAAATCTGCAAAACTAAGCAGATGAAAAAACTTGCAAGAAATGTTAAAATAGGTAAGAGACGGTATATAAAAATTTCATTACCTCATTCAAAGGTAGTGGAGGAAGATATGGAGCCTAAAGTACAATCAAAACTTGTTACCATTTTGCTTGTCATGTAAAATATTTTATTTGAAATTTACTTTAGAAACCAAAAAAAATGAAAAAAGCAAAACACTGCAGGGAAAATTTTTGGGGTCTGTGAATTTGTTTTTAGGAAATAGTATTCCTCCATCAGATCCGCTAGATGACCTTCCATCTGATCTCATTTTTCCAGGCAGAACGGCCCCCTCTACACTAACTTGGTTTGGGCAAAGCGGTGACCACAGGGGGAAAACTCTAACAATGTCAGGGTATAAAGGAATTGCCTCACCACACTCATTTTGATGAATGGTTTTAACTCTTCTTTGAAAAAAAGGGGAAAAATTTTTGAAAATCTGTTTGCCCTGAGAGCAGAAATTTTCCCTGGGGGAGCGCTTGCCTGCCCATTCATCAATTACATCCCCATGTGATGAGGCTGAAACTGGAAGCAGTACCCGGGCCGACCCCATTTCTCTTGCTCTTTGCACTGCATCGAAATAAATACCAACTTCTATATATTTTTGGGAGTCCGGCCATTTATGACGCTCCGACTCCTGCAAAACGGGACCCCCACTCAACTCCCCCAGCCCTGGTAGGACTGAAAAACCGTGTCAGGGTGCACTCGGGGCCAGTGTAACGCTGGAATAATAAAAGTAAAAATGGGGGGCCCCCCTTCTATAACCCTTGCCCTTTTCTCCCAACTGACTAGCACGCATTTTATAAAACTGGAAACCCCTCTACAGGAAATAGGGTGAATTCACACAGTCTATTGCGGCATGTACCTGTGCACGCCACAATACACGTGCTGCAGAAAGTACGTGCTGGCCGGTGGGTACTTTCAACAGTGCTACGGCCCGGCCTCCTATTCACTTTCATTTTCCGGGTGTGTACTGTGCGGCGGGGAAAACGTCGGCTTATAGCACTCTGACATTCACTTTCTTCTGGCACATATTGTATGCCGGGGAAAACAGCAGATGATCATAGCGCTCAATGAATTACTGTACCTGCGGGGAGTAATTTGGGCGTGTTGCAGCGCAATTACCTGCTGAATTACGCCCCGCATATACGGCGTATGAACATACCTTTATCCTAACTAGACCTGTGATCTGAGAAAAACAGAGGAGAATCATTCATCTCTAATCTGTCTGCTGTAACACAAGAGCAGGCAATTACATACTACATGCCCTAGATTGAGAAGTATCGAAACGATACAGTCCAGTCACATTATTATGACCAGCAGATAGTTTCTAGAGTAGTCGCCAGTGCCGCATGGACAGCAGCTAGACGGGCTGGGAGGGACTATTACCTCCTGGTAGGTTCCACACCGGGAAAGCCATGTTGACTGTCCCAGCACTGGGGTGCATGGGGGTTTCTAGAGCGAACATGAAAATCGACAGATATTCAATTGGGTCCAAGTCTGGGGAATGAAGGGGCCAGGGCTGTACTTGAAAGGGGTGGTCATGCTCTTTCAACCAATGTTGAACAATTCCCAGCGTGTGACGTGTCTCATTGTTTTGCTGGAAGTTCCCATTCATCCCAGGGAATACAATCAGCCAGTAGTGGGGCATGTGATCTGCAAGGATGGACCACAACCCAAATCAGAGATACATTCAAAGACCAGAACACTGCCACTGAAGGGAGGGTGTAGCTTCTATAGAGACAGCAGCATCCAATACTAGGCCACTTAGATTGCACTGGTGCTTTTTTTATGGGAAGTGATTAACCCAAAATGACTGCGACCAGATGTGGTTTGATTTCAGTGGAAGTCATTCTCTTCCTGTTACAGGCATGTAAAGCTTTTACTGCCTCTACACCAAGCCAAAAATAACCGGAAGTGTGTAACCTATAACACCCGCCATCAGAAAATGCAACAGGGATGTTTAACAAGTATTTTTATGATAAAAAAACACAATTGGATCTATATAGAGAAACAAGCAGTGTGAATACAGCCTTGGAGCTCCCAGTAAAGAAGCAGGGGCACAGTCATTTCTGACTAGGCCAACTAGGAGACATGTAATTGCCCTAGCAGTGTTGAAATATTGATCCTAAAACATATAGAGCCCTTTTGATGAAGACATCAGCAGTAAGGGGGGAAAGTTCACACGACGGGTTTTGAACGGGTTTTGGCTGGGGTTTTGCGCCAAAAACCCATCCCAAAACGCCCCAGTTTTAACATGGGTTTCTATGGGGAAAACCGGTTAAAATTACAGCCATGGCCCCTTCCGGCGGTTTTTAGAACTCTCCGTCAATATTGACAGGGGGAAACCCCAGCGTGGGGGGGCCGCGGCACGGTTTTCCCCCCCCCTACAAAATTTCATGGGGGGGAGCCCTCGCCGCAAGCCCCCCCCAAAAACCCCGCCCACTTGCGCCCCACCCGGGGAGTGCAAGTTCGTGGCGACGACAAGGTTTGGCCGCGGCCAAATCCGTCATGTGAACGAGGCCTAAGACTGTCTGTTGCCCATAGCAATCAGAGCTCAGCTTTTATTTTTACAGACCACAATATGAAATGTAACCTGATCTGATTGGTTGCTATGGGCAACAAAGACCGTCTTCGTGCTAGACAGTTTTCATGCATGAGGCCTGTAGACTTTACTCTCATCATGGTCACTTTTTAGAATCCTAGTTCCCTTATCTGCAGTAATATCAGCTGATAAACACATGAATGTGCAAGAGAACTTCCTCTACTCACCCACCTGCTATCACAGGGCTTTACAGCAGCCTCCTGGCATTGGGTGCACTTACTGAAATAGGCAAATCCCACTTTTCTCAGGCAGCATTCACCTCCCATGTTTAATACCATCCACTGTCCCCATCTGTGTCTCCATGTGTCATTTACAATATAGACCACTATGTAATTCATACAATAAAAACAGTGTGCAGCTGCTTTACCCATGTGGGTGCTCATATTTGCTACGTAGAAGGTACAATAATGTGAGAGGTGTGGCTCACAGCTGGAGAATAGCCTGCCAATGCCCAAGGACAACTTGTGCCCCAATCACAAGGTCACTTATATAAGTGGAAGGCACAGATATGGTGGATGTAAAAGAGGAAGCAAGACAGAACACATTCTCACTTCTCAGTCCGGGCGGTTTTCTTCTCCATACACGCTATACACTGATCCTACTCCAATACCAGCCTCTGCCCTGTCCAATGCATCCTTCGGGGGATTGCTGTCCTCCCCCCATTTGGCCATGTTTACACCTTATTGGGCCGGGATTGGGGCCGTTCGGGGACCAAATTTTCGCTGCAGTACGGCTCCAATTTTTTCCCCCGTATTACGTAACCCCTGCCTTTTATAGAGAACTATGGATTCCGGCTCCCCCCCTCGGGAAATCCGCCGGGGGGGGAGAAAATGACATGCACATTATTTTAAACGGCGGGGGGGCAAGTAATTAATCCCAAGTTATGGGGCCGGCGGGACTCCCCCAGCCCCTTTTCAAGCCCCCTTTTTTGGGCGGGACCCCTCCCCCCAATACGGGCTTGAATAAGCCGTGTGAACAGGGCCTTATTGTTGATGGGGCACGCGGTGTTTAGTGGAAACATTAACACTGTTCCCCTTCCCTAATCCCACAGACACCACTAACCAATCATTACCAATGAGGTCTTAGGGCTCATTCACACGGCTTATTTGGGCACGGATTGGCGCTGTACTCCGCGCCGGATTTTGGCTGCAGTACGGCGCCAATCCGTTCCCCATTTAATATTACGATAATCCACAGTTCTCAGAGAACAGTGGATTCCGTCACTCCTCCCCACTCGGCGAATCTGCCGCGGGGGGAGAAAGTGACATGCACATTATTTACGACGCGTACGCGCCATGAATAATGAGTGTCTATGGGGCCGGCAGGCCGCGCCCCCGCCCCACCCCTTATTCAAGCCGGAAGTGCGAGCGCAATCTGGCTTGTAATTCCGGCTTGAATAAGCCGTGTGAACCGGGGCTTACAATAACATGCAGACTTGTCTGGGCTGTGCAGATGTGTTCTGAGACAAAGCTAGCAAGTAAGAGAGGGAAACATCACTTACCGTATATACTAGAGTATTAGCCGACCCGAGTATAAGCCGAGGCACCTACTTTTGCCACAAAAAACTGGGAAAGCTTATTGACTCGAGTATAAGCCTGGGGTGGAAAACGCAGGGGGCTACGGGTAATTATCAAAAATAAAAATGGTTACCAAAAAAATTACATAGAAATTTAAGTCCCCCTTAGGCAGAATATGCCCCCCACAGGCAGCTCATAGGCAGGTTTATGTCCCAAGGCGCTCAAGGGCAGGTTTTTATGTCCCCACGGGGCGCTCAAGGCAGCTTTAGGTCCCCACAGGCAGCTCATAGGCAGGTTTATGTCCCCACAGGCAGCTCATAGGCAGGTTTATGTCCCCACAGGCAGCTCATAGGCAGGTTTATGTCCCCACAGGCAGCTCATAGGCAGGTTTATGTCCCCAGGCCTCAAGGCAGGGGTTTATGCCCCCACAGGCAGCCATAGGCGGGTTTATGTCCCACAGGCAGCTATGGGCATTTTTTTCCCCCACAGGAGCTCTAGGCGGGTTTTAAAATTTCCCCACAGGCAGTTTTATAGCATTTTATTCCCCATAGGTAGCTATAGGCGGGTTTATGTCCCCATAGGTAGCTATAGGCTGGGGGTTATGTCCCCATAGGCAGGCTATGGGCAGGGTTATTTAAAAAAAAAAAAAAAACAAGTACGCACTTACCTCCCCCTTCCCGCTCCGCCCCCCCATCCCTCTGCTGTCTTCGGCAGGCGCTGGGTCCTCAGGCCGCGCAGGCAGCGTGATGACATACGCTGCCCGTGCCGGAAACCCAAAGCCGTGAGTTTTGCGGCCGGGGGACCACTGCGGAGAGGGAGGCTCGCTCTCTGCTCCGCAGGTATCTCTTCACTTTTTATGGTCCGGAGGAGTCCATATATCTGAAATGTCCCTGCCGGGGCCCGGGCCATCGCAGCGCCCGAGCCCGACATCGACTCGATATAAGCCAAGGTCGGATTTTTAGACATTTTTTTTGCTGAAAACTCGGCTTATCTCGAGTATATACGGGTAGGCTAGATCTGCTGTAAGTGTCCTACAAGAAATTGGTCATCAGAAAATGACTTCCTGTTTAACGCATGTTTTTATGTTAAACACTAAGAATTTCTGGCTTTTTTTTTTTTTTTTAGATCAGTATCTATTTTTTTTTAAATCCTGAAATCTTGCAGTCTTACTTTGGCCACTGAGCCGAATAAAAAGCTGATACTTCCTGTTCTCTAGCGCAAACTTTTCACTAGTTTTCTCATTATCAGCACAAGCAGAATTACACTGAAAAGTGACACTAATGTGTATAGATAACACAGGATCCACCAGTCACAATTGGAGATGTCACAGCTCTTCCTCTCCCCTTCTCTGCACACTTCTTCCCAGGTCACAGAGCATGCCTAGAAAACTCTCCTATAGAAGTCAATGGGACTGAGTCAGTCTTAAGGCTCCTATGTGCATGAAGCTGCTGTAAAGCATCTCTCTAAATGCTATTAAAAGCAGCTCAGGCAAGATGGCCGCCCCCATAATCATATACAGACAAAATTGCGAAATCTACAATCAGAAAATAAGAATGGCTTAGTAGAATAGGAAACAGAATCTTGTTTTAATTAGTAAAAAAAAATGCTGATAACCACCCTTTAAAAACATTAATATACATACATTTCTCAAACACCCTTCATTTGGTCTCCAATTCTCAACAATTTTGCTCCTATAGTGAATCTCTGTTCTGTGGGTGTCCATGTATTTAGTGGTCATATCACTGCAACCAATTACACCCCGTTGTCATTCTAGTGCAAAACAGTTTACCCGTTGCCTTCTCCTGGAACAATTTCTGGACTGCCAATATGTACCATAGTTCCCTGAGGAACCTATGGTTACCCATGTTAACAGGAGAAACGAGTCAGGAGAGTAGACTTTGAGGACATGTCGTCCTTCATGCCCAAAAGGTGTGGATCCCAGAGGTGGTACCTGCACCAATCTCGGGAACGAGCCCCAAAAGTTTAGTGTCAGAATGGAGAGACAGTTGTGCTTGTGCACGACTCTCCATTCTGTTCTATCAGAGATAAGAGTCGAGCTGAACACAGCGCTCACCTGTACTTGGAACTCCCATCGAAGAGAAAGGAGTCGTGTGTAAGCACAACCAGCTCTTCATTCTGAGCTGACACTTTTAGGCCATGTTCACACGGCTTAAATTGGGATGTATTTCGGTCCGTAATTACGCACAGGAGTACGTAAATTACGGCTGGAATACATCCCAGTCATTACGGTAATCCGCAGTTCTCATAGAGACCTTTGGATTACGTCCCCTCTCCCTGCTCGGCGAAACCGACCGCGGGGGAGATAAGTGACATGTGAATTCCCCGCGTATACGCGCTGTGGTAAAAGAAGCTATGGCCGCGAGGTGCCGGCCCCGCTCCCGCCCACACGGCGGGAGCACATAAGCCGTGTGAACATAGCCTTAGGGGCCCATTCCAGAGAGGTGTCAATCCTTTGGTGGAACCTGCACATATCACACTTTTATGGCATATCCTAGCAACTTGCTATTGAAGCTTATGGTGGAAACACCCCTTTAAAAGTGAGACATTTATTTCAGAGCAATTTAGGATAAGCCTCTGAGAAGTGGGGCCCTCCTTTTTGGGGTGATGTCAAGGTTTGTAGATTAGGGAGAGTATAGGGACAGTATAGGAAAGCAGCCATTACTTTTGTCCCATTTTCCTATCCGCATTATTCTTCTGTACATATTGGTGTCCAGAAATAAACATCGGAAAATTGCATTTTGGATAATGGCCAGAGTTCAAGGTATGCAAGTTACATGTTCTATTGCTTATGTATAAAGAGTGATATAGGTGAACACGGAATACCAATGATAGATTCGTAATTTATATATTTTGATTGATGCACTGGATATCCATACATTTGGATTGATCTGGTAATCCTTGGCATTTCACTGCAGATTTCCCCTGACCCACTTCTATTTATCACAAGATGCTGAAACTGCACATGTGTAATAAGTCTCTATAGGTTACGCACCACTTTGCAAATCAGAACTGGTAAAGGTCTTGATTTTACAGGTGCTGAAGTGCGGTGAGGTTTTCATAATGGATCCAGTGGAATACAGGCCGCACACCAAAGGAGACGTTTGATGACATGAAAGCTTTATGGTGATAATTCCCCACCATATGATGTATTCAAGAACTGGCATCGTCAATTCAAATGTGACCAGACTTCGGTGCAATCAGCTCCAATTCCAGGGCGACCCCACTCTGCTATTGATGAACACACCATCCAGCAAGTGGAGGTCGCCATTTTGGAAAGTCGCCACGTAACCATTGGCCACCAAGCCCAAAATGTCAAGATTAGTGTGGGGTCTGTGGAAAATTCATCCAAGACCATCTTCCCATGCATAAGGTATCCGCTCGCTGGGTTCCCCGGCTGCTCACACCTTTACAGAAGCAGGAACGAGTCGAATGCTATCAGCTTCTATGGAATGATGTGCCGTGGAAACCAGGAGGACTCAACAGACTGATCACACAGGATGAAAGCTAGGTCCATCACTATCATCCTGAGACTAAAGTCCAGCCAATGCAATGGAAGCATCATGACTCTGCCACCACAGACGGCACATGCCCAACCCTTCGCAGGCAAGGTCATGCTCACAGTATTTTGGGACCAGCACGGAGTAGTAATGATGAATTTCCTAGCAGAGGGTGCCATGATCACTAGGGCATACTATGTATGCTTCACTGCTGGGGAAATTGCAGGAGCCCATCAAAACCAAGAGCCCTGGCATGCTCACCAAAGGTGTCCGCCTTCTGCAGGACAATGCACCATTTCACAACTCACATGTTGCCCAAATAGAAGCGTCTCCTGTGACCTTGAAATTCTACCGCATCCCCTTTATTCACCCGCCCTCACACCATCGAACTACCACCCTTTCCAACAATGAAGTTATTTTTGAAGGGCAAGCATTTTCCAGATGAGACGACTCTGATTTTTGAAGTCACACGTGGCTATTGGAGCAACCTGACGACTTCTACAAGTGAGGTGCTTACAGTTGCTTAAAGAGATGGGAGACGTGTCTCTAGGTGGCACCTCTGTAGAGAAGGACTAATAACCATGCCGAGTTTCATTGCTCTCAGTCCACAGGAAGTGGGTCAGGGGAAGTCTTTAATGAGCGCCCCTCGAATGTGTGGACTGTACTGTGTAGTATTTAACCGTCATATCAAGGGTGAGAGAATACATATCAATTAATTGAGGGGATTGTTTTTAGGGACACTATTTTACTATACATTATTGCAAGTTATATTTTGATACTAGGGTATTAATTTAGTGCAGTGAGCTTTGTAGACTTTAGTTATAGTTTGTGCAAGCGCCCTCGGGTCTGCTTTCTCCTACTGAGAATGCTAGTTCTTTCATCAGCCAGGTGACAAAAAACATCTGAAGCTCCCAAAAATTCACCAACTAAAACGAACTAGAAGAAACTATAGTCGTAATATTCACATGTGCGACCGTAGGTAGAATAGCGATTCATGGTCAAATTCAAAAGCCAAAATATCAAATTACAGTAGTTATGTCAATTAACACTGAAATGCATCCAAATTTGTAATTCCTTTTGATAGACTAGTGTATAAGTTTCAATGGAACCACATTGGGGGGGTGGGGGAATCTCAATTTTCTAAACCGCTTGGGCACCACTGGTCAGACCCCACCAATGCAGGCTGGTGTTATAAGTAGAACAATATTAAGATTCGTATTGTAGTAATAATGTATATTGTGACATCCACCCCCAATTAGGGTATGTTCACAGGGTACAGGGACATGCTGCAATATGCCTTCATTAGCGCTGTTGAAAGTACGCGCTGGCCTCGTATAGCTTTCTATTTCTCACTTTTTTACAGGCCTACATTAAGCGTCGAGAAAGCCGATAGCAAAATCAATGTAGTCTGAATAGAGCAGCGACTTTACTAGTAATGTTCTTTTTTACGCCATAATATGCCCCGCCCCCACAAATACACAGTGTGAACATACACTTCGAAACACACGTACCCCTCCACTACTGGTAGAGAACATTTTGGCAGGCACGGTCGACAGTGCCCAGGATGCATAGAGCAGGTTTAAAGTAATTTACTTGACCATAAATCACAACCTATTAGATTTAAATTTTTCTGAAAATACAAACAAAAATAACAAAAAAAAAACAAAACAATTGTATTGGTTTCTGCAGGCAATACTGACAAAAATGTGCCTTGTAGATGAATATGTAATAAAACGGAATCTTTAATATATATTAAAAATAATAGTCAAAAGTAGGGAAACCGTCCTGATAAGAGCTATCCCAGTGGAAACCTCCAATGCGACCCACTGCACTGCACTCTTGGATACCTATATGCACACACAAAACGGAGTGTACCAGATATAGACAGAGGTGTGTATGGGGCAGGGGCGGTAACAATATGTAAAGTAGATACAAAAGTAGATAAAAAAAAAAGATTTACACAATGGAAAAGGACCAAGAATGGAGAGAGATATGTAGAGAGATATAGATCTATCTATCTATATAGATATCTATATATTTGGGGTCCCGAAGCGTTGTACTCAGGTTCATCAGGGAACCCAAATCGAAGCAGAAGACAGCCACTAGGCACCCGAAAGTCACCTAGACTGTGACCTCTGTTACTGCAGTACTGACATCCTCACAATGACAACACTGTCCTTAAAGCTATTCCGGATACTAAGGGTTGTCATGGGGTCACCACATGACAGCAGCATGAGGCCTTGGGCTTCTCATCAAGTGGTGATTACTCAGCATTAGAAATAATGTAAGATTTGCTTCAATATCTCCTGTAAGATGCACATAGATTCAGACTGCAGTGCAGAGGGCAGCAGCAGTTCTAGTTATGGCCCAGGCGTACATTCACATGGAGACTTTACAAAGTAGGTCTCCATAGGTTTTGTGAAAATTGGGAAGGGTTACCTACCAATGTTTGTATTAGAAGACAACACATTGTGCAGTTATCTGTACATTTTACCAGATGGAAGCATAGAGCAAAAAAGGGAAGTGCGGAGCACACTAACTGTAGTATAATAAACCTATAATGATTAACAAATGACCTGAAATAAATGTGAGAACAGGAGGCACCAGTAACATAAACAGTCATAAAATACAGATAAGTAATCAGGAAGTTGTAAGTGAAAATAAAATGCAAAAAATAGCTCAAAGGGGTTTTACCAGCGTAGACTTGGATGGTTTATCGCTACAATATTCCATCAAAGTCTGATAGGTGCGGGCCCCACCTCTAGGACCTGCACCTATTTCAGTATCGGCCCCCGAAAGTTATAGAGCAAGCTGAAGAGCCGTTTGTGCTTGCACACAGCTCTCCATTCTGTTCTAGGGGAGTTCCAAGTACAGCCGAGCTGTACTCCAGAGGTGGGAGCCGCATCCAGCAGACTTTGATGGCATATGCCACCGCTAGGATATTGGTGGGCACGCACAGACAGGGTTTCATCCGCACATGTACAACCTACCTCAAAGACAGGAGAAGCGTTATAAATCCGCTGGCCCTCAAGTGTCTTAACCCAGACTAGGTTCATTCTCTACAGTTTGAATGGTGAAATGTTTTATACGGTGTCCAATGAAATTCAATGACTTGAGCATTCTGGAAGATTTACTTACCAATCTTGGAGGGGAATAGAGTCTCATCATCAAGCTGATCCTGGACCCAGGTCATCAGGTAGTCAATATACTTGGGAGCAGAACACTTGATGGGCTTTTTGATGTTTGTGCCGTCTGCCCAGTGATATTCATACCTGTAAGATATTGAGCAGTACATGAATAGTCATGAATCCTTCCCCCTGACTGCAGTCTAGAACCACGTCCATCTCAGAGATGCTGAGAAGTAGTGGACGGGTCGTACCCCTCAATTAAAGGCTGCAGCCTCGACGCTTGATCTTTATGATTTTATCTGTAAATAAACTTTGACCGGACAGATTTTCAAGATTGCAAAACTAGATCCATCATCATCATCATCCAGAGTCCCAGCTCGGCCCACTACAGGACTGACAAATGCACAAAACACAGCTTCTTCACAATAGTCCCTTTTCTCCTATAAACTGCATTGGTCCCCCCACTGTAATAATGTATCACCCAGTATGAACATAGTGCATTGGATGCCCCAGTGTGGATAGCACAGGTAGCCACGCCATTATACACGTACAAAGGCAAGCGAAGAGCAGTGCATATCAGCACCACGCTTCCTAAGGGACACTGATGTGTGGGGTCAATGGGATCCTGGATACATGCAGCAAATGCAGAACCTTCCCAACGTATATGCCAAACAGTGATCAAATTTAAAAAGGGGTATTCCCATTTCATTGTTTAGCTTAAGGGTATGTTCACACGGGGTAATTCACCGCGTATTTGTGCTCTCATACGGGCGAGATGCGCGGCAAAGTTACGGTAATCCATAGATCTCAGAGTTCTCATAGTTCTCTCCCCGCTCGTACAATATGATTGTATTGTACGCGCGGGGAGATAAATGACACGTCAATTACTCGCACCGAATATGCGCTACAAGTAATGAATGTCAATGGGGACGGCAGGCTGCCTGCCCCCCCGTCCTGTGGGAGTACACACGTATTAGCGCGAGCTCCCGAAAGACACGATGTCCTGCGGCGCATACTGTACACCCCACAGTACATCGTGTGAACATAGCCTTAAACATGTAGACAAACGTAAAGAAAGACTATAACCAGTTACACAGCTGTTCTTATCTCCTGTTTGTGTTCACAAGCTTTCCTAGGTTAATGCTCTCTGTTTTAGCAGCCCCAGCCAGGAGAGTTGGGATGGGGAGGGGGGCTGCTGTGTCTTATCTGCAGCACAGGAGCTTGTTTACCTTTCTTACGGACTTTAACCCTTTAGAGCTCTGTGTGCTGCTTTTAAATCTCCTATAACCAATGTCCCTTTAATAGACTCAGCTAGGAACAGCAGAGCTGCTATACCAACACTGCTGTAGAACCAACCACAGCTTGAGTCAGGAAGTGGGAGCCTGAAGATGGCTATAAAAAAAACGCAGGCTTTGTAAAACTATATCTGATTAAAGGGGTTGTCTGGTTAGTGGTTTTGGTTTCAGGATACGGCCACTCCAATAAAAGTAAAAAAAACACAACAAAAACAACTTATCCTGTCTTCTCACCTTTGATCCAGCACTGCGCTGTACTCACTTTTTTTCTTCCAGTCTTCCTCCAAATGGGACTGCTGCAGCAGTCACAGTTGGGAAGGGAATAAAGAACGGAGAAGAGTGAGGACTGTACAGCACTGATCCAAGGTGAGAGGAGAGTATTATTTTTACTGTAATAGGGTAGACCTATCCAACTATTTTTTAAAAAATTAAAAAAATCGGACAACCCCTTTAATGCCGTGAACACCAAACCATATGGCACGTTTCCATTTACCAGCTTTAGCCATTGTTCACAGCGCAGCCCAAAGACACCAATGCTTCTGGAGAATCCTGCAGGGAGACATTTCCCCATCATCTCACAATTATTTTTATTAAGGATATCGGGATTAAGGCATTAAACCCGGGCACAGGACAAATACGGGTCGGGTTATCCGAGGTTTTTGTCCTGTATTGTCCGCCCCCGGGCCGCCGGGAGACGCTTTTCCCCGGGGGTTAGGAAAAAAGCCCCCCCCCTTCACATAACATTTTTATATTCTTCCAAAACCTCGAAAAAAGAACATGTTCTATGTTTTTCAAAAACCCCATGTTAAAAAACCGCCTGCGGAAAGCCCTGCGTGGGACCGCTGCGCGGGTTTTCCAATGGTCCATTGAAAAGTTAGCAGCCGTTTCAGACTTTTTCAAAACAAACCAAAAAACCCCCAAACCCTTGCCGTGGGACGGGCCTTCAAAAAAAACCCCCAGGAAAGGGGAGGTATTTGGGAACGCATTTTTCAAAATTTATATAAACTAGCGTCTCCAGAAACTCAGACATCTCCAGTGCAGAAAAAAAGCTGTAAGGAGACTGTAGCTGCCCTAACAACATGCATGAGGAGATGAACTAAAATCACCACCACCTACACACTGATCTCATGTAACCTGGGGGGAGAACATGAACACAGAAAAACCACACCATCAAATAAAGGGAAAAACCTGTCCGGCTCTTTATGTGGACATCTCTGAAGTATGAACAGAGCCACTGATTTCAAGCATGACGCAAACGCACAGTTTCATTGAAAAGCGCATTTTACAATACAATGGTCTCAGGACATAATAATTTCACCATACAATGGTCTTCCCTGGTACATTGTATCTTGAAACCACACTCACCTGCAATTACAGACACTTTTTCTGTGGCTCTTGTGATTGACAGAAGATCCAAAAAAAAAAAAATTAAGATTTTCTTTAAAAAACCCCTGTATTATGAGTTTGGGACTACATGTCCCTCTTACATGTATTAGTGAGGTTCATGTAGTGACGGGGTCTAAATAGCACATCTCTACATAAGTGGGGACTACATGCCTGTATGCTCTTACTGTATTATAAGTCTGTGGGATTGGGGGTCTAATACCCCAACCCACGTACATGCGGTACACGCCTGTACTGCTCTTCATGTATTAGAAAGTGAGCATGTTTGGGTGGCTATGCGCCTTCTACATACTACGGTACAACCGATAAACCCCCTGAAAATCTCAATGTAGGGGGCCTGGGAAAAGGGGGAAAATGCTTTTTCCTCATTCTTTAGACGTCAAAAGGGTTTTAAACAGCAGGGATCAACCAGCTCCCCCTGTTTAGCGGCAGGTGTAAGCTGCAATAATCAGCCGGCACCCACCGTTTATGGAGCAGGCCAAATGATCAATGTAAAAAGGGGGTTAATAAAAACCCAACCCAATTAGAACATTTTACTTGTAAAACTTCTGAAGTGCATGAGTGTTGGGCGTCTAGTAGCATCCTTACAAAACAGTGGGGCCCACATACCCTGACGCCTTAAATTTGCCAGGAGATTTGGCTCCTTTGGGCACCAGGTAAGGGCCCTATTTTCTGTTACATTGTACATAAAATACATGACCCAAAGAAGCCCCTGTCCCGAATACAAAAAGTGAAGTCCAGCTTCCACCCCCCTTTCTATTTATTTTAAAGGGGACACACTTATCTGGATTAGTTTTCCTTTAATCTTTTTTTAAAACCCGCGGAAATCACGAACAAAAAGGGATAAATCCCCTTTTCCCATTTCTCCATAAGAAGCCGGGGGAAAAACATACCTGGAAGATGCTACATTTAGAAAAAAAAAAAATAAAATATTTTAAAAAAATAAAAAATAAACATACCCCACAATGCAGCAAAAAAAGAAGCTAAATGCTACAGAGAGATATTTCTGGAATAGCCATCAGATGGGTGGAGGCTCTAGACTGACGTCTTTCTAGTAGAAATCCCTGTAACGCGGTGAGTAAATCTACACGCAGCAAATTGGTTACAGAAATTTTGGCAACTATGCAATAAAACTAAAAGGGGTTTATAGAAATCAACCAATGCAGAAACCGCTTCAGACAGGGAGAAGAGATGCTTAGGCCAGTGGAATTTCTACAAGTCGGCCACAGTTAACAGACCCTTATGGGAAGCAATAAAAATCCTTTATCTGGTCGAAAGTTCTCCATAAAGGAACAGGTGGTCAAATAAAAAGATACAAAAAGAACAAAAACTGGAGAAACCCAGCTCTGCATTCCCACTCACTCCTGCTGCCACCAAAGCCTTTCTTACGTTACCAAGGAGAAGCAGGGGGACATACCTGGGCCCCGCCGACATCACCGAGCAGCTGGTCTCCGTGCAGAACTCCGTGATGGTGCCGTACAGCATATTAATCTGATTGAAGAAATCCACAGCTGCAGGAAAAAAGAAACTATTAGTGAGGACAACGAATCCTTAAAGGGAAGAAGTCAGCAAAAAGGGACAAAGTTTAACTAATTTTTTAACACATTTTAAGAATGTTTTTTTTTTAAATTTTCAATATTTTTTTAAAAAATTCTTAAAGGGAATCTGTCGCCAGTTTTTTGGTTTTTTTACTTATTAAAGCAAGACCCATATTTATCTCTTATTTTCTAACTGTAGATTTTACAATTCGGTTGTCTGTATATGATTATGGGGGCAGTCATCTTGCCTGAGCTGCTTTTAACAGCATTTACAGCAGATTCATGCACAGAGGAGCCTGTGGACTGGATCAGTCCCATTGACTTCTATAGGAGAGTTTTCTAGGCAAACTCTATGACCTGGGAAGAAGTCGGTGTGCAGGGAGGAGGAGAGGGGGAGCTGTGACATCTATTGTGACTGGTGGATCTTGTGTTATCTATAAAATTTGGTTCACCTTTTCTTTAAATCTCTTTGTGCCGATTATAACAACTGCTGAAAACTCTCAATACAAAACATAAGTACAACTACTATTATCCCTAGGGGCCAAAGTAAAAACGCAGGTTTTAAAGGGGGTTTGTATTTCACTAAATGGTCTTCAAATAGGAAGTAAAAACAACAATTTGAAATTTGGAAGTTCCAAAGCTGTCTTGTATTCAATCTCCTTATCTTCGTTTTTGAAAACAGTTCCCCATGCCCGGTCGGATCCTTTCCTTTCATTTCATTCTGAGGCTCTACTAATTTACTTTCTGTCGGGCCCCCGGGTCGTATTCCGGGGAGCGTCATTCCTCCTCTCTCACTCAGAAAAAGGGTCCCAACATTTCACCCCGCACAGCCAGCAGCTCCACTAACACGCAGTGCTTCTACAATCAAAAACAGCAGAATTTGCCTTGGTGCCAAATTTCTGCGTGTAAACATAGAAGGAGACAATCTTGCTCTCGGATGATTAAAAAACGGATTCAATTTAACAAACCTCCAGCGTGGGGGAGAAGAGATCAGTTTTGATTTCATAGAAGACTGTCTGGGTAATGCGGGGGGTTGGTATGTAAACAAACAGCTCTTACAAAAAAGACGCATAGGGGAGGAACCCAAAGTGACATTGGACTCAACAGGAAGGTGGGATGTGCACCCCCCCCACAAATTCAAAAAAAAAAAAAAAAAAAAAAAAAAAAATATAAAAAAAAAAAAAAAAAAAAAAAAAAAAAAATCCCCCAAAAAAATTATAAGTATATGGGAAAAAGAAAAATTCTTTAAAAATGTATTTAACATAAAAACATTGACCTAAATTTTTGGGGCACTTTTCCCTTTTAATCAGGCATTATCCCCAGTCACAATAGGATAATCACAGCTTCCCCCGCACACGACTTCTTTCCCCAATCACAGCAGCCTGGGAAAACTCCCCATAAAGTCAATGGACGATCCATTCACGGGCTCCTATGGCATAAAGGGGTGCTGTAAACATCTCTCTAAATGCAGTTAAAGGGGCAGACAGGCAAGAATTTTTCCCCCCACAATCATATAAAATTTTGACCGAAAAGAAAAACTACAATCAAAAAAAAAATGGCTCGAAAAAAAAATATGGATCAGGTCGGGTTTTAATAATAAAAAAAAAAGGGGCGACAGTTTCCCTTTAAAAAGCAAAAAAAAAAAAAAAAAAAAACACAAAAAAACTGGCGACTAAGTTACCAATACTGGAAAGTGGTCAGGAGATCTGGAAAAGTAGCGTTACGGGATTTTTTCAAGTTCATCTCAAATTCTCAGAAACTCTTTTCCTTAAAGAGGAGGGTCACACGTCCAGCATTTTAAATGCATTTTTTTTGTTGTTGAAAACGGGAGTGGATTTCAAACGAGGAGAAGTCTTAATCTTTCCTTAATTTGGGGCCAATTATGATCCATTCCTGCATTTGGCTTCACAAACTGCATCTTAAAAGCAGAGTGAATAAACCCAGTTTACCTCGTACTCCAAGTCCCAAAAAAAGCTGCCCCCAAGAAGACTGAACTTCAATTAGTTACAGCCACTAATATTTGGGAACTAGTCCCAGGGGCAATCAATTTTGGGTTCCACAATCTGCTCCAGAGAAGAGGGCAGCTCTTGCCCTATAGGACTGTGCAACCATGTGCCTGCAGGGTCCCCAACAATGAGTTGCTCTTCATTTCCTCCAAAAATTGGTCAGCACATCCATAACACTTTTAAAGAAATTAGTATAGGTGCACAACACTATCAGCAGCACTCCATAAAATGCCCCAAAAAACTGTCAAAGGGAATAAAGGATATTTTTTTTCAAAATTCATTTCTTCTATTTTAGGGTACATGGAAGTACATGGGCCTGACCGTTTTGATTGAGGTTGGACATGAAAAACCTCACATTTTCTTGTATCCTAAAGTAGCAGAAATACATTTTGAAAAAAAATCCTACATTCCATCAACTGTTTTGCCGTTTGCTGCTGATACTGTGCTGTGTTTGCATTGCTTCTGCGGCCACGTCCGCTCGCATCTATATGAATTTCTTTAAAATGGTCTTGGATATACTGACCAGTTTTTGCTTTTTGGACTGTTTGCACGGGGGAGTGGCTAGCACCCATTTGGGTCGTGCATTCCGCCCATCCACATAGACTATTTTTAACTAAGGGAAGATCTCTCCTTGAGGAGAGCACCGAACAAACGGCTTGTAGAGTTATGTTTTGCCTTTTTGCCCTCTACTAAGCATCTGCATATCACAAGGCATTATGGGAAAGCGGCTGAGAAGCCCAAGCGCCCTCTGTTGGATGTAACAAATCCTCAATTTGCTTTTGACCCCCCGTCTTGAGAAAGCAAAAAGGATTTTAGCCAAGCCGTATCTCTCATCTGCAGACAACGCTGTTTCGGGATTTTTGTCCCTCATCAGTGCAGAGCAGAGCGATACTGGCTGGCTGTGTGGGAGGCATCAGGCGGCTCAGGAAAGGAAGATCTCTCCTTGAGGAGAGCAACGAACAAACTATTTTGAACCAAAGCAGAGTGCAGCTGGGATCTTCTCTCCCTGAAGGTCTGAACAGACGCCACGTGAGGTAACATGCCAGAATAGGTCCCCATCTGTACTGAGGTCACCTTGTCTTTGTAGATGGGCAATTACAGTTTTGATCAAAAGTGTACAGTAAGAAGCTCAAATTTTCATGTATTGTAATGCATTTTGAAAAAATTCCTATATTCCATTGACTGTTGTTGGCGTTTACAGAGTGCTGCTGCTATTGTGCTGTGTTTGCACTGCTGTTCATTTCAGACACCAGCAGCCACACATATGGAGTCTTTGCTGCTTCCCAGATTAACCCCTTAAGGACCCAGCCTGTTTTGGCCTTCCTGACCCAGCCCTATTTTTGAAATCTGACATGAGTCACTTTATGTGAGAATAACTTTTTGACACTTTTACCTCTCCATGTGATTCTGAGATTGTTTTCTCGTGACACATTGTGCTTTAAGTTAGTAAGAAAATTTTATCCATACAATCCTTGTTTTTTTTGTGAAAAATAACAAAATTTCATAAAATTTTTTAAAAATCTGTGATTTTGAAAGTTCAAAAACATTTCTGAAAAAACGTATGCAAACCTGCGGCACATTACCGCAAAAAGGGCAATACACTACGTGGAAATCCCTAAGGAAGCATTTATGCTATCTATCATACATGAAAAAACTTTGAGACTCTCGGTTCACATATTTTGATCAAAAGATGTTTAAGCTGCCCAGGGGACTTTTTGCGGTAGTTTGCCGCTGGGGGCGGTCTGTGTGTGTACATGTATAATTACATGTGTTGCCGCAGCCTGCCAGTGGCACCCAGGTTTGCATAAGTTTTTTCAGAAATTTTTTTTGTGTGCAGAAACATTACGTAAACTTCTTGTACTTTGGGATTTTAACCTATATGGGAAGGAAAGGGTGCTTCCATTTTGGGTTTCTGCACCCGCCCACTCTCGCAGGCTGTCATAAGAGGTGCAGCTTGCAAGTCTGGTGTGTTTTCTTATTTTTTTCTCTCTGTATAATGGAGGTCGGTTGACCCAGTGAGAGGCCGTGAATTGGCTCTATTGAGAGGTAAAAGATAGTATAGGACTGCCCGATTTTGAGATCACGTTGAAAGTCATGGGCAGCTTAAACATCTTTTGATCAAAATATGTGAACCGAGAGTCTCAAAGTTTTTTCATGTATGATAGATAGCATAAATGCTTCTTTAGGGATTTCCACATAAACTGCTGTTTGGGCGCATGGAAGGGCGTATAGGGGAGGGAGCGCTATTTAGCTTTTGGAACGCAGATTTTGGTGGGGCCATGTCGCATCTGCAAAGCCCCCAAAGTACCAGGACAGGTGAAACCTTCCAGAAGTCGCCCCATTTTAGATTCAACACCCCTCATGGATCTCTTTTAGGGGTGTATTGGGGATTTGGGTGCACTGGTGTTCCATCGATTTTTTCAGCAGTGGGCCAAGAAAATGGGGGGGGGGAAAATGCAGTTCCACCATTGTTTTTTGGGCTCTAATTTTACAGCGTTCGCCGTGCAGTGTAAATGATTTGATAAATTTACTATGGGGTCGGTACAATTGCAGTGGTATAAATTTTATATATTTTTTTTTATGTTTTATTATTTTTACAAAATAGAAATAGTCTATAAAAAAATTGCGTTTTTTATGTTGTCCTAGTCTCACAGCCATAACTTTTATTTTGCCGTTTTGCAGAGCTGTGTAGGGCCTTGTTTTTTTTGCGGGGTGAATTGATGCTTTTATTGGTACCATTATGGGGTGCATACAACACTTTGTTCACTTTTTATTAAGGTTTTTGTGAGGCGTTTTGAACAAAATACAGCAACCCTGGTAGTGTTTATTTTTATTTTTTTATAGCGGTCACTCTGCGTTAGATATGACATGCTAGCTTTACTCAGCAGGTCGATACGATTACAACGATACCCAATTTGTATATTTTTTTATTTTTTTATGTGTTACTGCTTTTAAACAATAAAAACAAAATTTTATTCAAACAGGAAAAACACATTTTTGCACGCCATAGTCTGAGAGCCATAACTTTTTATTTTTCTGTGTACGGAGCTGTATACAGGCTTGTTTTTTGCGGATGAGTTGACGTTTTTAATTGGGATCATTTTTGGGGGACAAGACCCTTTTTGATCAGTTTTAAATCCGATTTTTGGAAGGCAGGGTGAAGAAAATACTGCAATCCTAGAAGTGTTTTTTAATTTTAAAAGCGATCACTGTGCAGTATCTGTAATAAGTTAGCTTTCTCTGTGGGTCGATAAGATTATGGCGATACCCAATTTATATAGTTTTTTTATGTTGAAGCACTAAAAAAAAAAAAAAAAGTGTTTTTAGTGTGTAAAAGAATATTTATGCATCGCTGCCTTCTGAGAGCCATAACTTTTTATTTTTCCGTATACAGAGACGTGTAAGGACTTTTTTTTTTGCGGGATGAACTGACATTTTAATTGGTACAACGTTGACGTTTACAGGGGTTTTTGATCACTTTTATTCCATTTTATGTGCTGCGGGATGAACAAAAATCTTAATTCTGTGATTGTTCTTTTTTGTTTTTTTTTACGGAGTTCACCGTGTGGGTAAATTAACATGACAGATTTATAGGGCAGGTCGTTACGCACGCGGCAATACCAAATATGGGTACTTTATTTTTTTTTATTTTTTTTGGGGCGATTGGGTTTGTGGGGGGGAAAAAGGGCGGTGTACGTGTTTTTATTTTATTTTTCGTGTTTGTGTTTTACATGTTTTTCCCGTTTTTTTACTTTTTCACATTTTTTTTTTTTTTTTTTTTTTAACTTTTCCCCATAGGGGATTTGAATGAGAGATCTAAGGGTATGTTCACACAGCTTATTTTGGGGTGCATTTTGCCATGTATTTCGCGGTGTATTGCGCTTTATACACGGGGAAATTTGCCCCATAATTACGCCTCCTCTCCCCGCTCGTACAATACGATGGTATTGTCACTTATCTCCCCGCGTGTACATGTCAATTATTTGCGGCGAATACGTGCCGCGAGTAATGCATGTCTATGGGGCTGGCGGGCTGCCGCCGCCTCCCTCCCCCCGCCCTCCTGCGCGAATACGCGTGTATTTGCACGAGTTCCCGAAAAACACAATGTATTGCGGCGCGTACTGTACGTGCCGCAATACGTCGTATGAACATACCGTAAACCAGAATAGGAAGCTATTTTTACAAGTTAACAGATTCTTTTCCCACAATACTATGTCAATGTGCTCCAGCTCCTCCATTTTCTGGTTCTGGCAGACCAGACTTCTTGTTCAATGTGTCAGGTTCCCTTTAAGAGAAGTCCCCCATTAGGAAGTTACATAAATGTCGTCTAAGAATAATGAAAATGGTCGCTAAAAATATCCCCTGCCTCCCATGAAGCGGGGCCACTTGCCTTTGGTTTCCTTTTGTTCCGTGAAAAGCCCAAAAAATTCGTGTGTGTGTGTATGTGCCTAGTGAATTTTCCTTAACCTCATCATGACTGAACGGCTCTTTCCTCCCTTTGTGACCAGAAAGAGAGACTTCCTATTTGTGAAGATGACTTTTTTGGGTACATTTTACTTTGTGTTTTGGAACAAAGTCTTTGTCTATACAAATTACCTAGAACTAGGTCAAAATGACAAGGATCGCACCCCCATCTGTTACATTACAACGACCGCACACATTGTGATGAAGTTACGGTATATCCAGTGATTGCTGCATATAGAGGGACACAAATGTCATTAACTAGGCGTTTGTGTCCTCTCTGCTTGGAGTCAACGACACCCTGGGCTGTGACTGCACTGTGCTGATAGTTGGTCAATAGCATTATATTAGTAAACGGCACACACATTGCCTGATTTTTTGATAAATGAGTAACTTTGCCATCACTTCCATACAGCAGGCATTCCCAAAGTTATTTTTCTCCCCTTGGGGCCCGTTTCATACACAGACGAAATGTATAAGCTGACTCGTGTCCCGAGCAAAAGGAATTGGGGGCCTGCCAGTGCTACTTCTACCACATCTTCCGCCCAGCAGATGGGAGTTTCATTTTTTAAAAGTATTTGGAGACGGACAGCAAAGATTACCGCAGTGGAAAAGATTCCACTCCCATAGCAAACAGATTGACCAGATTTCAGCTACATTTTTCACTTGCTCTGAAAGTAGAAGAACAATTGTTCATCAGCCCTGACTCTGCTGAGCAATTTCCCTTTTTTTCCCGACATTTTTTAGAGAGTTGCCCCCTTTTTCAGCAAACCCAAGTTAGTGAGAAGGGGAATTCTCTAGCCTGGAAAAAAGAATTAGATGTTAGGGCATCTATGAAGAAGGATCTGATGGGGGATACTATTCTCAAATAAAAATAAGACCCACAAATGTTATTCAGGACGTTTGTGTTGAAAATGGTTTTTCCCACTTACTGCAGAGTTTTGCATATTTACAAGCTTTTTGTGATCTTTAGTCTTATCTATTAAATATATTTTACATTCTACCTAAATAGCTTGATTACTGTATCATAAGGATGACAAGAGCCTGATGTTACCATTTTACTACAGTAAAGTTATCACATGCACTGTGTATGAAGGGGTGCAAGTCTAAGTTAGGAAAAATGAGGAGTGGGAGCGTTGGCTTACCGACTGCACAGCTCTGCTATATCACATGCCAAGTCATAATGACATCACTCTGTTGGTTGCCACAATCTTTCTACTGCCCATCTCGGCTTCCGTGGCAGGTCTGTCAGGGTGCACAGTATTTTTAAACACCCATCCCTCTTCCAGGGTTAAACATACGTAATAATCATATAGCTGCAGATTAGAAAATGTTTTAAGGGGTTTCAATTATATAAAAAATTCATATAATCCTCTAGGAGCCCACTTAACCCCCAAAAAAAACCCTGATATCCGCCTTCCTTCAGTGCTGTATTCCAGTGCTGGCTCTCCCCAATCTTCTTTTGTCAGTAATAACTACTTGTGGGCACATCACTGCTGCAGCGGTTACACGCCTCTACTTCTAGCACTGTCCAGAGCACTTCACTGCTGAATGGTGATATAAATGAGGCAGGTGACCACCGCAGCGTGCTTGCTGGGAAGTGATGACATGTCAACAAAAGACCGGGGAGAACCAGTGCAGGAACTTGGTTTTTTGGGAGGGCGGGGAGGATTTGCATTAATGGGACCTATAGAGCATTGCATACATTTTTAATATGATATGACATGTAGTGTGACTTGCTGGCACTTATAGTTCCATAGCAGCAGCAGCAGTGTACAGGCAGCTGTTTTTGAACTACAAGTGCTAGCATGCCTCATCACACATTAAACACACTGATACGGGAACGACAATCTTCCCTCCAAGCAGGGCTGTGGAGTCGGCAAGCCGAAGCCCCGACTCCTCAATTTCCCCGACTCCCTCATACACGGCGCATGTTTAAGTGATAACTTTAATGTAGTAAAATGGTAACATCAGGCTGTCTTATCACCTTATGATAAAATAATCAAGCTATTTAGGTAGAACAGACACAAGCAAAAGGGTAACAATGTTTTGATCTTTTGAACACTTGTGGGTAGAGTTGAAGAAAAAGCTGCATTTGTATCCAAGTCCTGTCTGCACCAATAATGGGAACGTGTAGAAGAGACCTGGGATCAGATTTTGGTCAAGATGTGCTTGAATCTGATCCCAGAAGGATTCAGGCAGTGCTGAAAACCAAAGGTGGATTTCCCAAATACTAACAAAATAACATTTAGATTTTTACGAGCAAAACTAGAAACTAAGCAGATGCTAAATACTTGCAAGTCAAAGTTATGTATAAGATCGGTAAGATGACTGTATATAAAATTACAGTAGCCTCATGTACAAAGCTGTAGTGGATGGAGAGATATGGAGCCTGAAAGTCACAAGTTCAAAACATTGTTACCATTTTGTTTGTCAGTGTAAAATATATTTATTGGATATGACTTTAGGACACCAAAAAATTGTAAATATGCAAAACACTGCAGGAACATTTGTGGAGTCTCTGAATTTGTTCTGAGAAATAGTTATGCCTCCATCAGATCCTGCATACATGACCTCATGTGTGATATCATTATTTCCAGGCTAGAGAACGGCCTCTCTACACTAACTTGGGTTGGGGGAAAAGCGGTGACCACAGGGGCAACATCTCTAACAATGTCAGGGTATAAAGGAATTGCCTCAGCCACACTCAGTTTTGATGAATGGTTGATCTTCTACTTCTTTGAAAGCAGGTGAAAAATGTTGCTGAAATCCGTTTGCCCTGGGAACAGAATTTTTTCCCCTGGGGCAGCGCTTTGCCTGCTCCATAGTCATAAACTACACTCATCATGTGATGATGCTGAAGATATGGGAGCAGGAGCACTGGCCGGACCCAATTCCTCTTGCTCTTTGCACTGCATCGAACAAACTGGACCAACTTATTATATATTTTGGGAGTCGGTCCATTTTATGACACACCTGAGCCCCTAACTCCCCCCACAAGAACTCACATAACCAGGGTGTGCAGTACCAATATTACCTCCTTGAGGGACAAAGTGGGGTGAAAATTTTTGAACAGGGGCACAGACAGCAAAACAAACATTTCAGGGGCGTTAGCTCACTACCTAAAATGAAGACTTTTTTGGGCTGCATTTGTACTTATAAAATGTACCTGTTCTGACTTAAATAGAAGTTCAATTTCACCCCCCAGAACCTGTGTCTTGCTAGTAACCCAGGGACTGCCTGTGTAGCTGTAAGCCCTTTTAGGTTTGCTTTTTTACAAGGCTCTAACTAATGTACATGACTATGAGGCCGGGGGATACATGTGGCAGCTCATTCTTGGTTAGAAGGTAGGAAGTGTCAATGATGTCATTCTGATGTCACTGGGTTTCCATGGCAGCATGACATCACTGTTCTTCGTCCCCTGTGGCTTTGCAGCAGTGAGGATCCTGCAAACCTGCTGTACTTTTTTTTTTTTTTTTGCTGTTCCAAATCAAAGCAGGAAAATCAAAGCAGATTTGCAAGTAAACTACATTGAAAAAAAGGTTATATTACTGCGTCACCAGCTCCTCATGGAGTCTAATCCTACAGTCACATTCCCATCTATCCTCTATTAACTGCTAAATTACCAAATGTACACCAGGAAGGAGGATATAACCCTATATATCACAGATCTCAGCTCCTCTCCTCTATCATACAACCCTATATATCACAGAGCTCAGCTCCTCTCGTCTCTCATACAACCCTATATTTCACAGAGCTCAGCTTCTCTATCATATACCCCTATATATCCGAGCTCAGCTCCTCTATCATATAACCCTATATATCACAGAGCTCAGCTCTCTCTCTCTATCATACTAACCCTATATATCACAGATCTCACCTTCTCTCCTCTCCTATAACCCTATATATCACAGAGCTCAGCTTCTCTCCTATCATATAACCCTATATATCACAGAGCTCAGCTTCTCTCCTCTATCATATAACCCTATATATCACAGAGCTCAGCTCCTCTCCCTCTATAATATAACCCTATATATCACAGAGCTCAGCTTCTCTCCATCTATCATATAACCCTATATATCACAGAGCTCAGCTTCTCTCCTCTATCATATAACCCTATATATCACAGAGCTCAGCTTCTCTCCTCTATCATATAACCCTATATATCACAGAGCTCAGCTCCTCTATCATATAACCCTATATTCCACATAGCTCAGCTTCTTTCCCTCTATAATATAACTGTATATACATCACATAGCTCAGCTCCTCTCCTTCTATCATATAACCCTATATATCAGAGCTCAGCTTCTCTCCTTCTATCATATAACCCTATATATCAGAGCTCAGCTTCACTCCTCTATCATATAACCCTATATATCACAGAGCTCAGCTTCTCTCCTCTATCATATAACCCTATATATCACAGAGCACAGCTAGTCTCCTCTATCATATAACCCTATATATCACAGAGCACAGCTCCTCTCATATAATATAAACCTATATCACAGATCACAGATGCTCTCCTATCATATAAACATATATATCACAGAGCTCAGCTCCTCTCCTATCATATAACCCTATATATCACAGAGCTCAGCTCCTCTCCTATCATATAACCCTATATATCACAGAGCTCAGCTGCTCTCCTATCATTTTTCCCTATATATCACAGAGCTCAGCTCCTCTCCTTCTATCATATAACCCTACATATCACAGAGCTCAGCTTTTCTATCATATAACCCTATATATCACAGAGCTGGCTTGTCTTTCTTTCCAGCCGCTATACTGATGCCTCTACCCTGTCAGTCTCTGCACTGGCTGCCTATTCAGTACAGAATACAATATAAACTCATCACTCTCACACATAAGGCTCTCCACAGTGCTGCACCCCCTACATCTCTTCCCTCATCTCTGTCTACCACCCTACCTGCCTTCTCCGCTCTGCTACTGATCTAAGATTACACACCTCACTCATCCGAACCTCCCATGCCCGTCTCCAAGATTTTGCACATATTGCACCAGTTCTCTGGAACATGTTACCCCATGTGATCAGGCACACTCACAACCCTCACAGTTTTAAGTGCGCTCAGGAACCCCATCTTCTTAGACAAGCCTATCAAGATCCCTAATTGTTAACCCCCCAAATTCTGTCACACATTCGTCACTTCCTGCACTTTGGCACCCACAGGCACTTATCTGTATATAGATGTAATGGTTGGGATGGCAGGTTCATCCACATTTTATGTATACTACCCTATACTTATGTAACATGGCTGGTCCATTGTAAACCAAGCACTTGTCAGCCTTTGTTTCACCCATACACCCTAATAGATTGTAAGCTCTTGCGAGCAGGGCCCTCACCTCGTGTCTCATTTGTCAGTAGCTTTTTTATAATGTAATGTCTGGTTTGTCTGTGCTTATTCCCTCTATATTGTAAAGTGCTGCGGAATATGTTGGCGCTATATAAATAAAGATTATTATTATTATTATTGATGGAACATAAGATTTATAGGATTCAGATTTCTAAACACATTAGAGGACAATCTGGAGGAGGCAGCGTTGTTCCAGCTCTTCTATAAAACATCCACATTTATTGGCAATTATTATAATCCGGCCTGAAATCTAAATCATTAGCAATAGACGAGCTGGGACAACGCTGGCCTCCTCCATTGGACACATGGTTACGATTCCACACAATCGAGAGCGTCATACAAGGTGATCAGGCAATGTGAATACATAACATTTACTATGGTCACTAAGGTTACGGCCGCACGTCCAGTAACATTTACTCATCAGACTCCATTCAATTCTATGGTAAAAATCAGATTTCAATGAATATTTCATGTAGATTTTAGGTCGTTTTTTCTGCTGGATTTACAGTCAGGAAACGAGTCCCATTCATCTCTATGAGAGTTTGGATGTGGAGCCAAAATGGAAATGTGAAATTCGGATGAGTTTTTTGACCTGAAATCCGACAGAAGGATGAAAATGTTCAAACTTTTTTTAAACTTTTAAAAACTGAGCAAGAAAACAGACTCTGTAGTCCATGCAGCGCGGATTTGCTACTGAGGTCAACGGGCAGGGCTGTGGAGTCGGAGTCGTGGCTAGTCGGAGTCGTCATAAAATGGACCGACTCCGACTCCCAAAATATATAATGGGTTGGTCCAGTTAGTTCAATGCAAAGAGCAAGAGGAATTGGGTCCGGCTAGTGCTACTGCTCCCATATCTTCAGCCTCATCACATGAGGAGTGTAATTGATGACATGGAGCAGGCAAAGCGCTGCCCCAGGGGAAAAGATCCTGCTCCCAGGGCAAACAGATTTCAGCAAAATGTTTCACTTGATTTCAAAGAAGTAGAAGAGTTCAACCATTCATCAAAACTGACTGTGGCTGAGGCAATTCCTTTATACCCTGACATTGTTAGAGATGTTGCCCCTGTGGTCACCGCTTTGCCCTCCAACCCAAGTTAGTGTAGAGAGGCCGTTCTCTAGCCTGGAAATAATGAGATCAGATATGAGGTCATGTATGCAGGATCTAATGGAGGCAATACTATTTCTCAGAACAAATTCAGAGACTCCACAAATGTTTTGTAGTGTTTTGCATATTTACAATTTTTTTGTGTTGTAAAGTCATATCCAATAAATATATTTTACACTGACAAGCAAAAGGGTAACAATGTTTTGAACTTGTGACTTTCAGGCTCCATATCTCTCCATCCACTACAGCTTTGTACATGAGGCTACTGTTATTTTATATACAATCATCTTATCTATCTTATACATACATTTGACTTGCAAGTATTTAGCATCTGCTTAAAGTTTTGCTCCTAAAAATCAAAGTGTTATAGGGGTTGTCTCACTACAAGGATGACTTTTTATGTTAAAGATCTTGTAAAAACAAGTCACTTTGCAATATGTGTCCATTAACAGTGTCCCACCTATTCCTAGATATCCCCTCTTGTATGAGCTGCATCAGCTCCTCAGGTCGCTATAGCTACAGACCTGTTCGATCTTGCCTGATAGGCTGCCAGCACTGATTGCTATAGCTGCAGACCTGGCTTCTACTGCAGCCTAGTGGAAGCCAGTAAACATGCCCCTGAATTCAAAATGAAACCAAGAAAACAGGACTGAGGTAAGATGAAGCAATGTAGTGAGACTACCTCTTTAATTTTTATTATTTTGTTAGTATTTGGTAAATCCACCTTTGGTTTTCAGCACTGCCTGAATCCTTCTGGGCTCTGAATCAGATTAAGCACTCTGTGACCAAAATCTGACCCAGGTCTCTTCTAACACCAAAAAACAATGTTGGTGCAGACTGGACTTGAATACAAATACAGCTTTTTCATCAACTCTACCCACAAATGTTCAAAAGTTCAAAACATTGTTACCCTTTTGCTTGTCAGTTCTACCTAAATAGCTTGATTATTGTATCATAAGGTGATAAACAGCCTGATGTTACCATTTTACTACGGTAAAGTTATCAATTAAACATGCGCCGTGTATGAGGGAGTCGGAGGTTTGGGAAATTGAGGAGTTGGGGCTTCGGCTTGCCGACTCCACTGCCCTGTCAACGGGGACGATCTATTTTCGGATTCAGAAATTGGAATCCACTTGGATGAGCCCTTAGTATATGTTCTCACGGCTTATTCACGGCGTAATTGCGGGACGGATTTCGCCCACAGTTACGCCGTGTGCTCGCCAGCTCCATAGACATTCATTATCCACGACACGTATCCCGCGAAATACAGCGAGTGGAGAGAGAAGGAATCCATAGTGCTCTGAGAACTGTGGATTACTGTAATGACTGGGACGTATTCCACCCGTAATTCGCACAAAACGGTCCGAATTACTGGCTGAAATCTGTCCCAAAATAAGCCGTGTGAACATAGCCTTTGGGGCCAAAGTCAGTGGAGGAGCCCTTTAGGGGCCGAAGTCAGTGCGGGGGCATTCTAACCATGCAAAATGGGTTCCAACTCCACAGCCGTAAAGGACTGCAAATAAACCTGCATGCCCGTGTATAAAGTCTGAAGCACATGGCGGTACTATATGGGCACCATATTACAGACCCACACAACACAGATCATGTACATAGGGCATAGTAGCAAGATGACCAAAACTTCAATGTGGACGAAGAAAGAGGAGGGGAACCCCTGAAGTGACCCCAGGAAAAGCTCTCTGTACAGGACACAGACACAAGCTTCCTACATCTCTGCCCACCACTGACATAAAGCTGCACATCTTCAGCCCATGCTCCAGCCCCAGGACCGTCTATGTCCACATTCATTCCTTCCAGTCACTCAGAAACAGCTGAACAAGCAGCGCTCGACATCCTGACACAGAAAATAGATTTGTGCTGGCACCGAGTGTGTGGAAGAGTTCCCACTTCTGTAAACTGAGAAGCTACAGAAAACATCCTCAGAGGGGGCTGATGCCGCACTTTAGAGCGGTGGACATTCTGCAAGTATGTAGACACCGGGCATCCGACCACAACAACTACTGGAAAATCAACATTATTATAGAGGACCCAAAACCACTACCGAAATCTGTGGAAGCAAACCCTTGTGTTCCCTGTGACATCATTCTGGAGCCTCATATCTCTGGGTAGTGCTGCTCCTCCTCCTAGGAATGGATTACTGGATCTGTCAGATGGGGGTCACCATTCCCCCTTCTTAAAGGGAATCTATGGCCATTTTTTTACTAATTAAAACAAGATACTGGAACCGTCTTTTCTTCCTCGCTGCTTATTATTCTATAGATTGTAGATTTCTCAATTCAGTTTTCTGCATAGGATTATAGAGGCGGCCATTTTGCCTGAAAAGCTTTTAACAGTATTTAGAGAGATGCTTTATGGCAGCTTCATGGATATAGGAGCCTGTGAATAGGATCAGTCCCATTGACTTCTACAGGAGAGTTTTCTAGATCTGCTCTGTGACCTGGGAAGAAGTCAGTGTGGAAGGAGAGAGGGGAGCTGTGACTATCTCCTATTGTGAATAGTGGATCCTGTGTTATCTATACACATTGGTATCAGTTCAGGGTAATCCTGCCTGTGCTGACAACGAGGAGACTGCAGAAAAGTTCTCTACAAAACAGGGAGACTCAGACTATTATTAGGCCAAGTGGCCAAGGTGAGAACTGCAGGATTTTAACAATAAAAAAAAATTTAAAATGTGTTTAACATAAAAACACGAGTCATTTTCTGATAACACATCCCCTTTACGAAGCTATGTCACACAGACTGTAAGCACTGATTGGTCAACGTAAGACAGGGGGACTCTCCCTACTGGTCACACCCAGCTGACAGATTCAGTGATAAGTCTCTATAAGGAATAACAGAGGAACAGCAATCGCAGAGTTATAAGAGAAGAGGCTCCTGAGTTATGTCACAGGGAACACAAGGACTTACAGAGCTGTCAGGAGAGGTCACAGCCGCTCTCTCAGCATCTACAGACAGGCCCCGCGGCATTGCTGCCACTCCTATGCCAATGATGCCCAGACGGTATCTAGTCCATCTTCAGTGCGCACGCTTGGATACCCGTCCCCCCTGAACCCTTAGCGGCGGCCGGTCAGCGGAGCGGTGAGCAGTGCCGAGGTGAACGTGAGCGGTGAGGATCGCCCAGGTGACAGGCTGGGGGGCAGATCCTATGACAGCTATGAATGGGTGGCACAGCAGTCATCAGCACATACTGCCAGCTCCACTTCTTGGAGTATCTCCCAGCTCTCCATTAAAGAGGACCAGGAACCATTTTAATCACTGCAGTATCCGACACGCCACCTTCAGGAGCATCTGTCTTAAATGGTTGTCATCACTCAAAGATTAGAATTAAGTCACAGCCTATTTTCTATTGATTTCAATAGAAAATACGGCTCGTCGTTCACACGACGCGTAGTTCCGTGCCGGATTGCCGCCGCGGATTGACGACGGCAATCCGGACGGAAAAACAATTCACATGTCAATTATTTCCGGACGGATTCACCACCTTCAATGATTGGAGATGGTGAATCCGTCGGGAAATCAGTTACAGATACGTGCCACACTTAGTGACACTTATTTGCAACTGATTTTCAACTGATTTCGGAACGTATTTACATCGGCAATCCAATGTAAATACGTTCTGAAATAAGCCGTGTGAACGAGGCCTTAGTGCATCTCCCAGCTCTCCATTAAAGAGGACCCGGAACCATTTTAATCACTGCAAGTATCCCACACGCCACCATTCAGGAGCATCTGTCCTTAAAGCGGTTGTCTCACTACAAAGATTAGATTTAAACATATAGGGACTGGTAATTGAAGATACTTTCCAAATATAATGCTTTATTTTTTTGGTTTGTTGAGGAGATAAGAATTTATAAGCTCTGAGTGCTCACAGTTTTCTCTAGGTTACCGGCCTGCTCTCCCCTTCTCTCTGCTCTGTCTTATCTGACAGCAGGGATGAAGACAGATCAGGCAGCCAGGTCCTTGAGAACAATGTGTTATCTCAACCAAGTAATTAGTTTCCTTTTGTTTGCTTTCAGCTCTGTAGCTCTCTGCACTTACAGATAACATCTCCTGCTCTCATGTCAGCGCTTTCAGAAGAGCAGTGAATGCTGAGCCAATATGCTAATCACTGCCATAGTAGCAGTCACAGCCTGACCAGGACAAGACAGCAGGCATGAATCTGCTTTTGGCTCTGAAACATTGTGGGGAGACAACGCCTTTAAAGGTTTGTTCTCACCATGCTGTTCATAGAGCCTGCTCTTCACAGCCAGCCTCAGACTCCCACTTCCTGTTCAAGCTGTGGGTGGTTCTACAGCAGTGACTGACATTTCAGCTCTGCTATTCCTAGCTGAGCCTGTTAGAAGGACACTGGTGAAGGAGGGGGATTTATTCAGTAGGGCAGAAGGTTAAAGTTGGTCAGGAAGAAAAATAAACAAGCTCCTGTGCTGCTGATAAGACACAGCAGGGAGTGACCTCACCATTCTGGCCACTGCTGCTAGAGAAACTTGTGTTACACAAGCAGGAGATAAGAACTGCTCTAACTGAAGTGAAGCAATATCAGAAGAGCAATGTATTTGATAATGATCTTGATTTACATTTGCCTACACGTCTAAAGCTAATCATTGTGGTGAGAAATCCCCTTTAACTCTTATACCTTCTAGACATTCATTAGCAATCTGTCAGATGGGTGTTACCAATTGTGGGTGTGTCCTGTCCAGCGTGCCGCCTCTGAAAAGCGGAATGGTAACACCCATCTGACAGATTCCGTTATACATGTCTAAGAGGAATAAGAGAGGAACAGCACAACAGAGTACTAAGAGAAGATGCTGCAGAATTGTCACATGGAACCTAAGCATTTACTAAAACAGGTCAGGAGATCTCATAGATCCGCTCTAACATCCGTCCACTAACATCAATGGGAACCAGCGCTCCTCAGGGCCTTGCGCTCAGACCTCAGTTTCGGCCGAAGGGCGGTGGGCTGAGCCCTCTATGACGGGGTGGTTGGCTGCGCCCTCTATGACCAGGCAGGAGCACAGGGCGGCGGGCTGCGCCCTCTATGACGGGGTGGTGGGCTGCGCCCTCTATGACCAGGCAGGAGCGGTGGCACAGGGTGGTTGGCTGCGCCCTCTATGACAAACATGGGGACTAAGGGTGGCACAGGTTTGCCGGCCTGAGGGATTTCTAAAACGGGTCAGGGGCCTGCGCCACTCCTATGGACCAGGCTAGGTTGCGCTGGACAGGGTGGTTGGCTGAGCCCTCTATGACCAGGCAGGAGCACAGGGTGGCACAGGGTGGCGGGCTGCGCCCTCTATGTCGGGGCGGCGGGCTGCGCCCTCTATGACGGGGCGGCGGGCTGCGCCCTCTATGACGGGGCGGCGGGCTGCGCCCTCTTTGACGGGGCGGCGGGCTGCGCCCTCTATGACGGGGCGGCGGGCTGCGCCCTCTATGACGGGGCGGCGGGCTGCGCCCTCTATGGCGGGGCGGCGGGCTGCGCCCTCTAGCGGGGGCGGCGGGCTGCGCCCTCTAGGCGGGGCGGCGGGCTGGGCCCTCTATGGCGGGGTGGCGGGCTGCGCCCTCTATGTCGGGGCGGCGGGCTGCGCCCTCTACGACGGGGCGGCGGGCTGCGCCCTCTACGACGGGGCGGCGGGCTGCGCCCTCTACTACTGGGCGGCGGGCTGCGCCCTCTACGACGGGGCGGCGGGCTGAGCCCTCTATGACGGGGCGGCGGGCTGCGCCCTCTACGACGGGGCGGCGGGCTGCGCCCTCTACGACGGGGCGGCGGGCTGCGCCCTCTTCGACGGGGCGGCGGGCTGCGCCCTCTATGGCGGGGCGGCGGGCTGCGCCCTCTACGACGGGGCGGCGGGCTGCGCCCTCTAAGTCGGGGCGGCGGGCTGCGCCCTCTATGGCGGGGCGGCGGGCTGCGCCCTCTATGGCGGGGCGGCGGGCTGCGCCCTCTATGGCGGGGCGGCGGGCTGCGCCCTCTATGGCGGGGCGGCGGGCTGCGCCCTCTATGACGGGGCGGCGGGCTGCGCCCTCTATGGCGGGGCGGCGGGCTGCGCCCTCTATGACGGGGCGGCGGGCTGCGCCCTCTATGACAGGCCATACTCACTGTTGACAGCTATCCACTCGTTGAGGTCCTCTCCCTCGGGTAACATGACGGCCTGCCTGAGGTTGCCGCTGCCCAGCGTGGCCTCCGCATGCTTCAGGAGCTCGTACTGGTGGGAACCTTCCGGGATGTTCTTCTTGGGCTTGAAGGTTTTTGAGGATCGACTGCCACTGGGGAAGAGAAGAGCCGGGTTACAGGAGGGTCACAGGCACCGGGCACTGCGGCAGCCTGGCTGAGGTCCCAGCTGATGCTCCTGACACAGGAAGCAGCAGCAGCGCCCCCACAGGCGGCTCCGCACTTCTGCGACTACAGGAGACAAGTTGCCGTAAAGTGTCAGGAGTATGAGGGGATTAACGCTCACTCTTCCGGCACCCCCCGGGAGGCGAGCCCCGGATGATGTCCGCAGGCCTGACAGCCAGGGCCTCCCTTCACAACTACTTCCCCTTTCCGTCCCTACAACCAAGCGGCCCGACCTCCCCCTCCGCCGCCCCGCACTCACAAGAGGAAGCTCATGTTGCCGGGGAAGGAGGCCGCGCTCTCCGACCCTCTCCGCTGCGACCGCTGCTCACTATCTGACGGGAGGACACGAACACCCGAGACAGGGAGCCACTTCCGGCCGAGTCCGCCCAGAACCGAGATCTCGCGGGAAGTGCCGGAGAGTGGACGCCCACTCCCAGGTAAACCACGCCCACACCACGGCCATACACGCCCCGCGATCAGCGATTGGCTGCCGGTCTTTAAAAGTGGGCGGGGCATTCACGACTCAGTCTATTTATACCAGAGCAGAAGCGCTTGGCGTCAGTGACGCGTCTCAAGTAGCGGTAATGCGTGTGCGCATGTGCTGAGTGCCAGATGCGGAAAAACACGCAAAGTACACGCATGTGTTAAGGATCTGACCCAAGACTATGTCTAAACTGCAGCGGACAAAAAGCAGCTGAAAGTTGACCGGCATTTTTTCCGATGCAGGACTGTGGTTTTCATCAATTGCACAGAAAACGCAGTTGCTTCTTGTTTTTTTTTATATCGCACATACAATTGTATTACATGGGAAGACGCAAGAAGACGAAAAGCGGCGCTGTATTATACAACATAATGTATAATCTGCCGGTGCCAGGAGACAAGCAGAGAAAAGACGAGCTGTGCAGACTGCAGCTCATTTTTAGGGTATGTTCACACAATGTACTGAGGCGTGTGCAGTACGCGGCCTCAGTACATCATGTCTTTTGGGAGCTCGTGCTAATAAGAGCATACTCCCGTGGCTTACACTGTGTGGTACATTATTATGCATACAAAGTGTGGTGGCATGATTTATGCACATTGGTGTACAGGATATGCATTTATGAGTATTTGATATTGTGGCATTGATCATGTGTACTGCACAGGAGGACTAGTTACAGTACAGTCATGGCCAAAAGTTTTGAGAATGACACAAATATTATATTTTCACATGATCTGTTGCCCTCTGGTTTTTCTGTGTATTTGTCGGATGTATTTTATCACATACAGAAATACAAGTGCAATCATATTATGATTAACAAAAGCTTTTATTGACAGAATGAGTTAATGCAGCAGGTCAATATTTGCAGTGTTGACCCTTCAGGACCTCTGCAATTCTCCCTGGCATGCTCTCAATCAACTTCTGGACCAAAATCCTGACTGATAGCGTCCATTCTTGCACAATCAATGCTTGCATTTTGTCACAATTTGTTGGTTTTTGTTTGTCCACCCGTCTCTTGATGATTGACCACAAGTTCTCAATGGGATTAAGATCTGGGGAGTTTCCAGGCCATGGACCCAAAATCTCTGTTTTGTTCCCTGAGCCATTTAGTTGTCACCTTTGCTTATGGCAAGGTGCTCTATCATGCTGGAAAAGGCATTGTTGATCACCAAACTGCTCTTGGACGGTTGGGAGAAAGTTGCTCTTGGAGCATTCTGGTACCATTCTTTATTCATGGATGTGTTTTTTAGGCAAGACTGTTAGAGAGCCGATTCCCTTGGCAGAGAAACAACCCCACACATGAATGGTTTCTGGATGCTTTACAGTTGGCATGAGACAAGACTGGTGGTATCGCTCACCTTGTCTTCTCCGAACAAGCTGTTTTCCAGATGTTCCAAACATTTCGGAAAGGGGATTCATCAGAGAAAATGACTTTACCCCAGTCCTCAGCAGTCCACTCCCTGTACCTTTGGCAGAATATCAGTCTGTCCCTGATGTTTTTTCTGGAGAGAAGTGGCTTCTTTGCTGCCCTCCTTGACACCAGCCTTGCTCAATGAGTTCCGCCTCACAGTGCATGCCGATGCACTCACACCTGCCTGCAGCCATGCCGGAGCAAGCTCTGCACTGCGGGTAGCCCGCATCCAAAGCTGGACCACTGTTAAGAGACGGTGCGGGCGCTTGCTGGTCTTTCTTGGGCGCCCTGAGCCTTTTGGCAACAATGGAACCTCTCTCCTTGAATTCCTTGATGATGCGATATATTGTTGACTGAGGTGCAAACTTTCTAGCTGCGATACTCTTCCCTGTTAGGCCAGTTTTGTGCAGTGCAATGATGACTGCACATGTTTCTTTAGAGATAACCATGGTTAACAGAAGAGAAACAATGATGCCAAGCACCAGCCTCCTTTTAAAGTGTCCAGTGGTGTGATTCTTACTTAATCATGACAGATTGATCTCCAGCCCTGTCCTCATCAACACCCACACCTGTGTTAATGGAGCAATCACTGAAACGATGTTAGCTGGTCCTTTTAAGGCAGGCCCGCAATGAAGATGAAATGTGTTTTAGGGGAAAAAGTTCATTTTCTAGGCAACTATTGACTTTGCAATTAATTGCTGTTAAGCTGATCACTCTATAACATTCTGGAGTATATGCAAATTGCCATTATAAAACCTGATTCTGTAGACTGTAAAAATTAACATTTGTATCATTCTCAAAACTTTTGGCCATGACTGGATATAACAGGGTTTCCAAAATTCCAGTACTCATGTGCCACCAACAGCTCATGTTTTTGCACTGACCATAATTAACCCCTTAAGGACTCGGCGGGTTTTTTTTGTTGATACATTTGTTTTTCCCTCCTCGCCTTCCCAGAGCCATAACTTTTTATTTTTCCACGTACATAGACATATGAGGGCTTTTATTTTGCGGGACAAGATGTTAGACGATACTAAGCTCTGTAAAGTAATCAACACAATAGAGGATAATATGTTATTACAAAGGGATCTGGATAAGTTGGAGGCCTGGGCAGGAAAATGGCAGATGAGGTTTAACACAGATAAATGCAAGGTTATGCACCTGGGGAGGAAAAATCCATTACATGACTACATGTTAAATGAAAAAGGCTGGGTAAAAGTGACATGGAGAGGCCTTGGGAATCCTGGTGGACAGTAAACTTAATTGTAGCAGCCAGTGTCAGGCAGCAGCTGCCAAGGCAAATAGGATCATGGGGTGCATTAGAAGGGGCATAGAGGCACATGATGAGAACATTATTCTCCCATTATACAAGTCACTGGTTAGACCACACATGGAATATTGTGTACAGTTTTGGGCACCAGTGCACAGGAAAGACATTGTAGAGCTTGAACAGGTACAAAGGCGGGCAACAAAAATAATAAAAGGACTGGGTGGACTACAGTACACAGAAAGATTAGCAAGATTAGGGTTATTTAGTTTAGAGAAAAGACGGCTTCGGGGGGACATAATAAATATGTTTAAATACATCAAAGGTCAATATAGAGATCTCTCCCAAGATTTATTTATACACAGGTCTGTATCTAGAACAAGGGGGCATCCTCTACATCTTGAGGAACGAAAGTTTCTACATAAACATAGAAAGGGATTCTTTACTGTAAGAGCAGTGAGACTGTGGAACTCTCTGCCAGAGGAACTTGTCATGGTGAATTCACTAACAGAGTTCAAAAAGGGTTTGGATGCATTTCTGGAGCGTATAATATAACAAGTTTATAGTGACTAGGATTCAGGAGAGGGTCATTGATCCAGGGATTTTTCCGATTGCCAGATTGGAGTCGGGAAGGAATTTTTCCCTAAATGAGGACAATTGGCTTCTACCTCATTGGGGTTTTTTGCCTTCCTTTGGATCAACACCTTAGCACAACAGGCTGAACTGGATGGACGTCTCGTCTTTTTTCGGCCTTACAAACTATGAAACTATGTACTTTCTAATGGTGGTATTCACTGTACTATAGATTATACTGAGAAACCGCAAAAAAAAATCCAAGTGGGACAAATTGTGAAAAAGAACTTATTTTCGCCATGTTTGCGGGGGGTTTGCTTTTACGGCGGTCAATCTTCGGTCAATACAATGTGTTATCTGTATTCTTCAGGTTGTTACGCATCCGGCAATAACAAACATGTCGGGTTTCCGTTATGTTTTGGTACCGTAAAAAAAAATCCAAACTTTTTCTATTTTTGAAATTTGCGCCGCGGCTCCGATAACTTTTTTGTACTAACACCTACAGACTTCAGTGAGGGTGCATTTTTTGCGGGATGAAGTGTAATTTTTATCGCTAGCAGTTTGGAATGCATACGACTTTTTTGATCACTTTTATTCCATTTTTTGAGAGACGTAAAATGACCAAATAACGCAACTTTGGCGTTTGGCTTTTTTTTTCTTCTACGGTGTTCAGCGTACGGGATAAATGATGTTATATTTTTATAGATCGGACTTTCAGACGCGGCAATACCAAATGTGTAACTTTTTTATTATTTTAATGATTTTATTTGTAAAATGGGGAAAGGGGGGTGATTTAAACTTTTAATACTTTTTTTTTTGTATTTTAAAACTTTATTTTTTTCACTGTAACATTTAGTCCCCCTATGGTGCTTGACCACTAGGGGGCACGATTGTTAATACAGCCTAAAGCATTGCCTAGGCAATGCCTTAGGGTGTACAAAGATGGCGGTTTCCCCACTTCCTGTCTACGGCCGGAAGTGGGGCGAACCAGGACATGGCAGTGACGGGAGCCTTCGCAGGGCTTCCCACTGCCGTGTCCGGTTGTCGGATCGCTGCAGCTATGCTGCGGCAGTGCTGATGACCCTGACGATCGGTGTGCAGCACCGATCGTTGTTCATTCAGACGCCGCGGCCATCTTTACCGCGGTGTCTGACTGGTTAAACAGCGCCAGCGATCCCCCTGCAAAGCCCCTTAGCGGCCCTGTGACGTACTCATACATCCAGGGTCGTTAAGGGGTTAAGTCACCTGTGCAGCATAATTATATCACTTGTGTACTGCTAAGGAAAGCCAGAGAACATGACCTACTGGTGGGGCGTGAGGACTGAAGTTTGGAAACCCCTGGTATATAGCATCATTACACACAGAGAAAGCGATACAGAGCATAGTACAGGAATCCAATGTCAAAGGATATGAACGCTGAACCTCATTGTGGAGATAATCCAGATAGTGCAGCTTGTTTCATACCCCCGGGATACAAAAGGGCAAATACTCCTCTTCAAAGCTGTGCAAACAGACCTAGAACGTAGCGGGGCATGCTGCTGAGAAGCGCTCTCCTCCTGGCTTCTTCCTGCCCTGGTGTCTCATCAGGGCTACAGGAAAGCCGTCCAGGAAGAAGCTGAAACATCCCCAATTTTTTTTTGGGGGGAGAAGCTTCTCGGCTTATGTGCCACTTCAGGGCCCGTGTATAAAACGTTTTGGTCTTAGACTTTCTTTGGGGCCCCGGCAACCAATCAGGCCCCCCCTTTCTAATTCAGCGCACTATTGAAATGAAAGGGGGAGCTCTGTTTGGGTTCTAAGCAAAAAAGATAATCCTAGACCAAGACTGTTTTCATTCATGTGGCCCTATGCCTTTCTGCACAGCTTTGAAGAGGAGTATTCTAGCACATTTTGTAATTTTGGGTGTATGAAACTATCTCAATTCTCTCCACAATGAGGTTCAGTGTCCATCCCCTCTGACCTTGGAGTCCGTGCTTTATTCCATATGCCTTCCTGAATGCTCTAACCCCAATCTCATGGGGCGTCTGAATCCTCTATTATTGGGTTCTCCGAACACACAAATCTATCACTGCAGAGAATAGAGGACTAAAACATAACTTTTAATCAAATCCATTAAATATTAAAAAACATATACATAAAGTATATAGGCAGATGAGAAAAATAATTACAATATTATTGACAGCGCACTGATGTGACCAAAAAGGGTATTCCTGTATGTAGTCTCCTCAATTGATGGAGACAGACTGAATCCAGGGTAAGCGATAGATCAAAATCCTCAGTAACATGGAAAAAAAGGGGGAACCAATAATGTAACCAAAACCTAAGCTCTCCCTAACTTGTGTGGGAACCGCCCCGACAAGGGTGCCCCCACTCACCACAGGCTGAAACTAAGCTTGTTTTAAAAGGCCCTTTTTTCCCCCACGGATTTTGACTGTATTGAGCTCCAAATCCGCCGTAAAAAAAGGGGCGGGGGGCCCACGCGGCGGGGTGCCGTCCCGGCCCCATAACCAGTGATTTTTTTACCAGGGACATGGTCGGTGTTGCCGCGGGGAAAGTTCCCCAAACTATGGGCGCCCTGTGTTTTGTTTAGGGCCTTCCAGGGGCGGGCGGGGGTGCGGTTGCCCGGGGGGGCCCAGGATCCCCCACCCGCGGGGGGCCAGGGCCCCCCTGCCCCCCCCGGGGAGGCCCCTCTCTCGCGACTTTTTATAACGCCCCCCAAGCCACACTGCAGGGGGGGAGGGGGGACGGATCGTTCCTGTCCTATCCTCCCCTGATCAGCGTACAGGGGGCGCACGCTCTCACCGGCCCCCCTGGACGCTGGTCTCCCCGGTGGGAGCTCGCCGCCCATGAGACCCCTGGACTGCGTGCACGAACACTTTTTATGACGTCCCGCTGCTTACAACCCCCCTCGCGTCCCACTGCTGAGCAGCTCCCGGGCGGGGCGCGCGGACCCAGGTGAGTACTCTTTTTTTTTTTATAATTACTTTGGGGGCATCAGGGGCTAAAAGGGGGGGCATCAGTGGCAAAAAAGGGGGGACCTGGCTAAAAGGGGGGGGACACGGGCTACCGGGGGGCCCATCCTGGCTCAAGGGGGCACATTGGCAAAAAGGGGGCAACTGGCTAAAAAGGGGGGATACTGGAACCAAGGGGGGCATCACTGGTACAAGGGGGGGCAAAAACGGGCTAAAAGGGGGGGCATCACGGGCTAAAAAAGGGGGGAAACACGGGCTAAAAAGGGGGGGAAAAGGGCTAAAAGGGGGGCATCATGGCTGGGGGGGGGTTTCACGGGCTACGGGGGGGGGGCTTTCACGGGTACAATGGAGGCACTTTGGAAAGGGGGGGGGCATTTTGGGTTTTAATCGATTTTAAACTATATGTATAATATGTACTTTTTTTTATGTCATTTTGTGCCATTTTGGTTGGGGGTTGTCCCCCCGGGTTTTTTTAAAAGTGAAAAAAGTGTCCCGCGGATAAAAAAAGGTTGAAAATCATGAAAAGGGACAATGCATTTTTTTACGGCGCCCGGCCCAAAAATTAATTTTCATGTCACTTCCCCCCCCCGCGGGGGTTTTCCGAGCGGGGAGAAAAAAAGGGAACCCATAGTTTTTTAAATAAAGAGCGGGGATTCCAAAAAATAAAACCAAGGGAGGGATTGGAGTGCAGGGCAGCACAAACCCACGCGGAGTACGGCGCCAATCCCGGCCAAATAAGCCGTGTTGAACGAGGGCCTAAAAGGAAATAAGCCATAATAAAAATAGATGAAAAAAAAAACCGTTTTAAATTTATGACAAATTTTGGGGGCCACTATTATTATTTTGTCATCTTTTTAACTTTTTAGGGTTAATTTGGGGTTAGATTTTTTCAGCCCCCCGGTCAGTGGGGGGGGCCCACGTTTGATGTAAAGGGTCATGAATGGTCTGATGTAACACTTAGGTGCCTCTCACCTCCCTGGTTTGCTAGGGGAACGTATTTTGGGGAACCCCTGTACGGGGGGCGGGTATATGAAACGGCTCTAAAAGGGGGCAGGTATTTGGGGACGGGGCTGCTACAGGGGGGGTAAAAGTAAATGGCTTGCTACGGGGGGAAAGGGATATGTGACTGGCTACTACTGGGGGGCGGGTTATGGGGACTGGCTGCTACGGGGGGCTTTTATATTTTGACTGGTTTGCAAAAGGGGGCAGGTATTGTGACTGGGGCTACAGGGGGCTTTATATGTAACTGGGGCAACGGGGTGGCGGGTATTTAAAAGGGCTGCTACCGGGGGGCAAAAAATGTGACGGGCTGCTACAGGGGGAATATTTTGGGAGGGCTGTTTAGGGGGGGCCCGGTATATTAAACGGGTTTGCTACAGGGGGCGGGTATATGGGGGAACGGGCGTACGGGGGGAAAGGTATATGTGACTGGCTGCTAGGGGGGGCAGGTATATGGGGACTGGTAAAAACGGGGGCAGGAAATATGTACTGGTGAAAGGGGGCAGGTATATGTGACTGGCTGCTACAGGGGGCAGGTATATGTGACTGGCTGCTACAGGGGGCAGGTATACGTGACTGGCTGCTACAGGGGGGCAGGTATATGGGACTGGCTGCTACAGGGGGCAGGAATATGCGACTGGCTGCTACAGGGGGCAGGTATATGCGACTGGCTGCTAAAAGGGGGCAGTTATACGTGATGGCTGCTACAGGGGGCAGGTATATGTGACTGGCTGCTACAGGGGGGCGGGAATATGGGAGGGGCTGGTACAGGGGGCAGGTATATGGGACTGGCTGCTACAGGGGGGCAGGTATATGTGACTGGCTGCTACAGGGGGCAGGTATATGTGACTGGCTGCTACAGGGGGCAGGTATATGTGACTGGCTGCTACAGGGGGCCGGTATATGTGACTGGCTGCTACAGGGGGCAGGTATATGTGACTGGCTGCTACAGGGGAGTTATATGTGACTGGCTACCACAGGGGGGCATGTATATGTGACTGGCTACCACAGGGGGGCATGTATATGTGACTGGCTGTTACAGGGGGCAGGTATATGTGACTGGCTGCTACAGGGGGAGGTATTTTGTGACTGGGTGCTACAGGGGGCAGGTATATGCGACTGGCTGCTACAGGGGCACTTATATGTGACTGGCTCCTACAGGGGGCAGGTATATGTGACTGGCTGCTACAGGGGGCAGGTATATGTGACTGGCTGCTACAGGGGGCAGGTATATGTGACTGGCTGCTACAGGGGGCAGGTATATGTGACTGGCTGTTACAGGGGGCAGGTATATGTGACTCTCTGCTACAGGGGGCATACCTACAGAAGGCTTAGGGAGCCCTATATTCCTACCTTTCTACCTAATTGTGCATCTAGATACCTACCACAATGAGTACTATGATTTTTACTGTATTTTCAGGCTGTACTTAAGTGCAATTACGCGCCAAAGTATTATCCACAAATACGTTGTGTGAATATACCCTAAAGGTAGAACAAGAGAAAAAACAAAAACGAGACCGCGCTCACTAGCACAATATTGCGACTTTTTGGTAAAATCCGCTAGTACTTATTTTATGTACTAACCTTTTATAGTTGTGCAAAGAAAGGCACAATACTATTTTGAGAATCCAAATATTTGGAACCGAAGCGTCATGGTCGTCCGCAGCAGTCTGTCTGTTTTGCTCCGTACGCCTGATGCAAGGAATCAGGGTAGTAGCGATCCAAAAGGTGTGAAGATTTTCTCCAGTTTGCCGACGGTATGGAACTGAGGAAGTGTGGTCCACACATGAAACAAGTATTGCTATTTATAATAAACCTTTCAACTAAAAAGACGTCCAGCGTGGTCATTACAGTCCATCTAAAGGTAGAACGGGTAGAGACACGTATCTCAGGTCCGCCACTAGATGGCGCTGCTGTTACTCCTAAAGACATACCAGGTAGAGATACATATCCTTGTTCCGCCACTAGATGGTGCTGATATTGCTTCTAAAGATATAACAGACATATAGCTCCATCTAGTGGCAGATCTAAGTTATGTGTCTCTACCTGCTATATCTTTAGGAGTAACAGCAGCGCCATCTGGTGGCGGATCAAGGATGTTGTTACTCCTAAAGGTATACCAGGTAGACGCATATCTTAGAACCACCACTAGATGGAGCTGATGTTACGCCTCATTAATGTGATCAAGGTCGTTATACAGTATATTTACCTGTTTATCAAACATGTGAACTATCATGGGGGATGTCATATATTAGAGTAATTCTATCCAGTCCTGGTAGACAGTGGGGAAAATAAGTATGTGATACTCTGGTGATTTTGCAGGTTTTCCCACCTACAATGAATGGAGAGGTCTGTAATGTTTATCGTAGGTACACTCCAACTGTGAGACAGAATCTAAACAACAAAACACATATTAGGTTCTGCTTTTCTATTGTATGAAATACTTATATCATACAATAAAATGCAAAATAATTATTTAAAAATCATACAATGGGATTTTCTGGATTTTCTTTAGATTCTATCACTATACCCTATTTATTAAGTCTGCTCAAGGAACCCACAACTGTTTTTGGGTTTGTTTTGGGATGACCGGTGTCTTTCCATCATGTGCTGATTTTGTTTTTTTTCATTTGTAACATAGCTTGCGTGTCTGAGATGGTACTTGCAGCATAGTGGTTTAAAGGGGTATGTGAATTAAAAAAAAGGGAGAATGTTACGACACAACATGAACAAGTGCACTCCCAAACAAGCAGCATGTTTCTTCTGAACGACATATGAGTGTCACCACAGAATCAGACGGTAAGGCGATGTCTACACTGCAGTGGACAAAAAATGACCTGAAACGAATGACTAAAAACGTTCATGAAACGAGTTTTTGCCCATGCCTGTCAAAAGACTGAAAAAACGTCTTTTTGGCGGGTTTTTCTTTTTTTGGCTTTTTCTCTGCTCTTTAGGGCCCCGTTCACGCGGCTTTTTTTGGGGGCTATTGGGGCCGTACGGCCCGATTTGTGCTGCAGCCCGGGTCCAATCCGTCCCCGAACTCGGTAATCCAAGTTTCTAGAAACTGTGGATTCACTCTCCCCCCCCTCGCGAATTTCCCCCGGGGGAGAAATGACATGTTAAATTTTTTACGGCGTGTAACCCCGTAGATAATCTTGTCTATGGGGCCGGGGGACAGCTCCCCCCGGCCCCCCCCTTTTTCAAGGCAACTGCGGGCGAAATCCGTCCCCAACCGGCTTGAAAAAAGCCGTGAAAAACTGGCTTAAAATTTTCAAAATTAAGCCATTTGGGTTTAAACTACACCCTACAGGGGGAGTTAACATGTTAAGTATCCTTCCTTTTGATCACTGTAAGCCATTTGAGCAAAATTGTCCTTTGTTGCTGCTGCTGCTACTCTTTAAAATTTAAAATTTTTGCACCAGATTCTTGCACCAAAATCCACAAAAACCCCATTTTCTTTCCCCACCAAATAACTGTTTACGCAAAAACTTTTTAAAAAAAGGATTTTTTTGGCAAAATAAAAAAAAACGCATTATTGCGCCAAATTGCGTAAAAAACCCCCCCCACTTAGGTGTCAGAAGCGAGATCATTTTATTAGCGCTAAAATCTGTAAAGATATGGATTTTAGCACCAAAATCCGTAAAAAAACGTAATCTGGCGCCGAAATCCATAAAAAAGGTATTTTTTTGCGTCAAAAGCTAGCTTGTTTTATTACCGCCAAAATCTGTAAAGATACGGATTTTAGCCCCAAAATCCATCAAAAACCGCATTTTGGCGCCGAAATCCGTAAAAAACGTATTTTTTGGCGTCAGAAGCGAGATCACTTTATTAGCGCCAAAATTTTAGAGCAAATCCTAAAAAACGATTCTGGCCCAAATCCGTAAAAAGACGTATTTTTAGCACCAGAAGCGAGATAATTTTATTAACGCCAAAATATGTTCAGTAAAGGATTTTAGCACCAAAATCCATAAAAAAACGTATTTTTGGCGTCAGAAGCGAGATAATTTTACTAGCGCAAAAATGTTAAAAAAAGGATTTTAGCACCGAAATCAGTAAAAAATTTGATTCTGGCGCCAAAATCCGTAAAAAAACGTATTTTTGGCGTCAGAAGCGAGATAACTTTATTAGCGCAAATATTTAGAAAGTATTTTAGCACAAAATCCGCAAAAAATGGATATCTGGCGCCAAAAACCATTAAAAACGTATTTAGCGAAAAAAATATGAATTGCGCAAAAATTGTTAGCGACTAAAGCATGATAATTTTTTTATGAAAGGTACAAATAAGGACACATCAGACACTTGTATGCAGATTTGAATATATATATAACCTTTATTAACACCCACTATAGGTGGGATTTGGGTCTCCTGGGAGGGTTTCCATTGAAAAATCGCGCCAAAAGACGTCCGGCGCTTTACATAGACTCCTGGAGTAAATTTTCTGCCCGGCTCTGGCGTTTTTTTTAGAGCATGTTGCAAAATATGACCAGTAAAAAAAACAGCAGAAAAAAGAAGCTCAGTGTAGACAGCGGGGCGGTTTTACATGAGTCTATGGGAGATGATTACAGTAGTTTTTCCAGCGTCTTTAGAAAATGAAAAACGCTGAAAAAACGGACGTTTTTCTGGGCAGTGTAGACAGAGCCTCACAGTTGACTTACTGGAATGGCAGGCCTGAGGTATGGATCCTCTGGTTTTGAAAAGTGACACCAATGTGTATAGATAGCACAAGATCCACCAGTTACAATAGGAGATAGTCACAGTTTCCCCTCACTTCCTCCCTGCACACTGACTTCTTCCCAGGTCACAGAGCATGCCTAGAAAACTCTCCTATAGAAGTCAATGAGACTGAGCCAGTTCACAGGCTCCTATGTGCATGTAACTGCTATAAAGCATCTCTCTAAATGCTGTTAAAATCAGTGCAGGCAAGAATTCTGTTCCCACAATCATATACAGACAACCAAATTGAGAAACCTACAATCGGAAAATAAAAACGGCTAAGAAGAATAAAAAAATATGTATCAGGGTCTTGTTTTAATAAGTAAAAAATATGGTGTCAGATTTCCTTTAAAGTAAAAAAAAAGTTTTAAAAGTATAAAAAATGTAAAACTGTCAGTATGCATTTTCCTGCTCAGCTTCCAGCATCTAGGGAGCAATGCTCTGCACCTGCATCTCCTGGTTTGGGTCCACACCCAGAGACAGACTGCTGGAGATCCTTTGATTGACAGGTCTCCAGCTACTCTGCGTAGAGGGCCTGTCACTCGAGCCAATTGGAGGGCCCGGAGACTGCTCCAATCAGCTACAGGGGCGGCGTCCGGGCAATCCATTTAAACCTCCTGAGATCCCCAGGCTTTGCCTGTGATATTTCCTGGCTGTATTGTTACCGGTGTTTTGTAAGTTTGCTTTTCCCGTTTCCCAGACTTCGGCTTGTTTCCTGACTTCGGCTTTCTCCTGATTTGGTACCTTGCTCCCGACTGTGTTCTGACCTTTTGCCGTGTTTTCCGTTTATTCTCTTGTCTTCCGTTTTTTGGCCTTATGTTACTGTTCTGTTGCTGACCCAGACTGTCTGACTATTCCTCCTCCTGACGGCCCCAGCACTTTAGCAGCGCAGGGACTGTCGCCCAGTTGGTGGCGGCCGCCTAGGGCAGCACGTCAAGTCGGCAGGGACAGTGGGCTGGGTTCCAGTTAGGACTCACTGTACCTTCCTTGACGTGACAAAAACAATTAAAATCAGCCCCATTTTGCCATTTTACAAAGAAAAAAGTTACACATAATTGGTATTGCCACGTCTGTAAAAGTACAATCTATTGAAATATAACATAATGTATCCCGTACACTGAATATCATAGAGGAAAAAAATTTCCAAATGTCAATATTGCTTTTTCCAGGGGCGTCGCTAGGCGGTTTCATTCGGGGCCCGTGCCCCGAATGAAATGCCTGCAGCCCCGAATGTTTAAGTCCCAAGCCAGCCCTCACATCATCGAAGTAGCGCGGCGCCGCATTATTGCTCATAGCAGATGCGGCGCCGGACACTACTTTTCATTGCTCACTAACTCCGCTGTCGCCGCCGGCACCTCCTGTATATTGCTGCGCAAGTTCAGGGGGGGAGAGCGGCACCAATCACGCTCCAGTAAGACCAGGGACGCCGACGCCTGCATGGTCCTCCTCCTCCTACCCAGTGAGTACCTGCGCCCCGCGCAGAGAGAAAGCAGAGCAGCGTCAATAGTATTTATAGTGAAGCTGGGGCTGGACAGGCTAGGCTCAAGCTGAAATACATCTACTGACATGTTTGATTGTCAGCTCTGACCTATGCCTGCCCTCTATACTGTGTGGACATATGCCAGCCCTATATACTGTGTGGACATATGCCTGCCTATATACTGTGTGGACATATGCCTGCCCTATATACTGTGTGGACCTATGCCTGCCCTCTATACTGTGTGGACCTATGCCTGCCCTATATACTGTGGGGACCTATGCCTGCCCTCTATACTGTGTGGACATATGCCTGCCTATATACTGTGTGGAACTATGCCTGCCCTATATACTGTGGGGACATATGCCTGCCTATATACTGTGTGGAACTATGCCTGCCCTATATACTGTGGGGACCTATGCCTGCCCTCTATACTGTGGGGACCTATGCCTGCCCTCTATACTGTGGGGACCTATGCCTGCCCTATATACTGTGTGGACCTATGCCTGCCCTATATACTGTGTGGACCTATGCCTGCCCTCTATACTGTGGGGACCTATGCCTGCCCTCTATACTGTGGGGACCTATGCCTGCCCTCTATACTGTGTGGACCTATGCCTGCCCTCTATACTGTGTGGACCTATGCCTGCCCTCTATACTGTGGGGACCTATGCCTGCCCTCTATACTGTGGGGACCTATGCCTGCCCTCTATACTGTGGGGACCTATGCCTGCCCTCTATACTGTGGGGACCTATGCCTGCCCTATATACTGTGGGGACCTATGCCTGCCCTATTTACTGTGTGGACATATGCCTGCCCTCTTACTGTGGGACCTATGCCTGCCCTATATACGTTGGGGACCTATGCCTGCCCTCTGTACTGTGGGGACCTATGCCTGCCCTCTATACTGTGGGGACCTATGCCTGCCCTCTATACTGTGGGGACCTATGCCTGCCCTCTGTACTGTGGGGACCTATGCCTGACCTATGTACTGTGGGGACCTATGCCTGCCGTATGTACTGTGGGGACCTATGCCTGCCCTCTGTACTGTGGGGACCTATGCCTGCCCTCTGTACTGTGGGGACCTATGCCTGCCCTCATTACTGTGGGGAACTATGCCCGCCCTCAGTACTGTGGGGACCTATGCCTGCCCTCTGTACTGTGGGGACCTATGCCTGCCCTATATACTGTGGGTATAGTACTCGGTACCTGTATGACTGTAATTTAGGGGTATTACTGTTTCATACGTAGGTTAGAGGTTTTGAAAAAGTCATTTTGTCAGGGCTGATTCCCCTTCTACACTGCACCGCTGAGGTGATGTAAAGGATCTATGTGAACTACGTGAAAAATAAACTGACAGGAACATACACTATTTTCTGTAAAAATACATAACACAGTTCACGATGTGGCGTAAAAAGTTCCGTGTGAACCCCGCCCTACTGAGCAAAACATGACATAGAGGGCCCGGGCCCCGGATGTTTTAGGACCCTAGCAATGCCCCTGGCTTTTTCTGGGTAATTTCTCATCCCTAAAACCTGGAATAAAATGTGATCAAAAAGTTGAATGTATCCCAAAATGGTACCAATAAAAACTACACTTCAACCCACAGAAAATGCACCCTCACTTAGGTCCATAGATGGAAGAACAAAAAAGTTATTGGTCGCAGAAAATGGTGCTGCTGCAAATTTAAGAAGTAGAGAATGTATTTTCTAGGGTATGTTGACATACCCTCGAACTCCCATCCACTTTCACTTTCTCCATCATGGCATGTAATCATAGCACTCAATGAGTGCTATGGTTAACCGTATTTGCGGGTCATACTTAAAGGGGTTTTGCCACGATGTAATGTTGACGTGGGATCCTCCAAAATGGGTTTTTAATAACTTTTTCTAAATAATGTGATTAAAAAAAATTGCAGCCTGAAAGAGCTACAGCCTTCATTACATGCCCTTGGTTACTTCAAAGAGTCAATTAAGATACGACCTGACAAGAGCGGGATGGGCTTGCGCAGAGAGAGCTTCTTATCTGATGAGACTGAGCTGCAGAAGTTTTTAAGGCACCGGTAGCAATATGTTTTCATTTGAAATACAGAAAAAACTAGTTGTAGTTGATTAGAACCTGTTTTATCTGATGACAGAGAACATGAAGAAACTTTCAAGCGGGCTGTGTAGAATAGGTGTTCTCTTTTTATATAAAATCCACAACTTATAGGTTTTTTTTTTTCAGTGAAACATGTCACAAGACCCCTTTTAATGCAGCTCTGTGCTCTCTGCTGTGTCCTCTCTCCCCTCTTTCAGCCCGTGATTTTTTTACATTACATTGCATCTTAGCAATAAGGCTCCTGACAGTGTGGTCTGAGCTGTCTTGCTGACATGCTAATCCACTGTTGTACTTTTATTATTTCACTTAAGTTTTGGGACGCTCCCCTTGGATTCCTCACTCCTCACTCCCCTCCCTCTCTCCCCTGCATGACTCAGTGTGATTTGTTGAAATTCTGCCTGGGCTATAAGGAGAGGTAAAAATCTATCTCTTGGCAAATCCCCTTTAAGGCGTATTGCAGCACAATTACGCCCCGAAGTACGGCCTGCAAATAAGCCTTGTAAACATACCCTAACGACAAAAATCCTACATATGTGGTATCCCTGGAATCGTAACAACCTGCAGAATACACCATAAAAAAAAAAACCCACAATCATGGTGCAAGTATGTTTTTTTCACATTTCAACCCAATTAGAATTTTCTTTTGGTTTCCAAGCATACACTGAGTCAATGACACCATGAAATGTTGCACGTTGTCCTGCAAGAATCAAGCATTCATATGTACATGTAGATGGAAAAATAAAAAAGTTATGGCTTTTGGGAAGCAGGGAGGAAAAAAGATTAAGAGCCATATTATTATGACCATAAGAAGTCCAATTAGATCAGCACCAGAGGTGTAGAGGCTGCTATGGGGCCCACTGCCACAGAGGGCCTGCCCAGCCTCCACATCATGCCTAAGAACGCCAGGGCCTTTTGTCTGAGCATTCAGAAGCATGTCGCAGGTCTGCACGGTCCCTTAGTTGAGCACAGCGCCACCAGCTCCTTGCTCCGCTACTTGGCCAAGTAGATCTAAGACCATAGGCCTTAGATGTACTAGACGGCGGCCGTGCGTCATCAAGCAGGAGAAGTCCTGCCTGCCGCTCGTCGGGGGAATGGGAAAAGGTGAGTTTATTCTTCTTTTCCATTTAATGGGGCTATACCTATCGACCTACCTGGGGACTATCTACTGCCTACCTACCTAGGGCCAATCTACCTACCTACCTGTAGCCTACCTAACTGGGACCTATCTACCTACCTGTGGCCTACCTATCTGCCTACCTACATGGGGCCCATTTACTACCTACATACCTGGGGCCAAACTACCTACCTATGGCCTACATACCTGGGTGCCTCTACTACTTACCTACCTGGGGCCTAATTGCTGGTTAACTACCTACCTGGGGCCTATCTACTGCCCACCTACTTAGGGCCAATCTTCCTACCTACCTGTAGACTACCTAACGCAGACCTATCTACCTACCTAACTGTGATCTAACTACTGCCTGTCTACCTACATAGGACCAATATACCTACCTGGGGCCTACCAACCTCCCTGGAGCCCACCAACCTACCTTCCTAAGGCCTACAACCCTACCGAGAGCCTATCAACCTCCCTATCTGAGGTTTACCTAGCTACCTGGGGCCCTTCTACCTGGGCCTTTGCCCTTTTACCTGTCTACCTAGGGCCTTACCTACCTATTTACCTGGGGCCCTGCCTACCTACCCACCTGAAGCCCCTACCTACCTACCTGGTAATATGATTCTGATTGATACAGGCCATAGCCATAGCACAATCTCCAGGGGGGTTACTCCTCTGTTCATTACCACCCCTCTAGGACACTGTGCCTCTAAGCTATGGTCTGTACCTGTTTTCCTACCCATAGGGAATTTATACAGTGGTAGGAGATAGTGAGGGAGGTGCTAGAAAAGTGAGGATTCTGAAATATTTGTATACAAATTCTTCAGGGATGAGTGGAGGCCAGGAGAAATCATTGTGGTGGTCTGGAGGGGATGCAGAAGAAAAGGGAAAGTGAACGACTATTGGTCTTTGTGTACTGATTTTTATTCAGTAATAGTATAGGGGTATTATTCGGTCACCATGTGGTGGTAATTTGTGGACATGTTCTGGTGAAATAATTGAGTCCTAGCCCTATTGATAATGGTGTTCTTGTTTGAGTGGGATTTGTTTGATATCAGTATAGTGCTATGTATGGTGAGGTATTTGTTTCTTGTATTATTCAGTAACTATATAACTATTAACAGGTACTGGTACATTTTCATACTCGAGTCAGAGGCTGGCAGGAGAGGCCCCATCCAAAATTTTGCTATTGGGCCCAGTCTTCCCTAGTTATGTTTCTGGTCAGCACAAGTGCGGTGGATGGGATTAAAACAACATACTTCATTCCTTAAATGCCATAAAAAGTTATTCACATTGTGACATAGAGAGGATTTCTGCAGACGCGTTTCCAGCACCCAAGTGCTATTAGTCATGGCTCTTAGTGGCTTTGACTTAGATCACCTAGGTGCTTGAGTGGTTACCTCTCCAATGGCTAATGGGGGTTACGAGAACCTGTTCATAAGATAATGGTCTGAGAGGTAGAATCTGCATCTGGAAGACATTTATGGCATTTTTTTTATTGGATATGCCATACATGCTTAAAGCAACCTTAGAAACACCTAAAAGCTTACAGCAAACGCTGCAAAGTTGGGCCCCATGCTACTGATTTTATGGATAGTGGTGCTATCGTTTATAGTGTGTAGCTACAATATCTGTTAGAACATTTCTGGAAAGACAACGACATTGCTGTGCTGCCTTCTACTGCTTAGTAAGGGTTTAGCTGAGCTGAGGAAATGCACAGTTGTGCTGAGTAGGCAAAAGTGCAGCACTAACTGATCCAAATGTGGCTTTATCATAAAGAAGCACTCAACAGAGTGGTTCTTATCATGACCCACAGAGGTGCAGCATGTAATTCCTGGAACCTGAGCAGCTGTCCCACATTATCAGTCACTTTCTACCATAATGCATTTATGCCAATAAGACACAATATTTAAACCACCTGCCAAGCCTAGAATTGTGCAGGTCCCCCATAATGGCACCAGAGAAGCTTATAACTGTGGACTCCACAAGAGCTCTGGAGATGGGTCATACTAAAAGGCATGAAGAAAAAGAATAAACTTTATAACTAAGTAATAAAGAGCTAAGGAAAGGTAAAAAAAAGGTTTTAAAGGCTAAATAACGATTGCTTGAATAAATAGAATACAAGATGAGTTTATAGCAAAGTGAACACAAATTCCATAGAAACAGGTGTCTAACACGTTATCTGTGCATGATAGGTGGGGAATGAACAGGATATATAGGCATTTTATATTGAAATGAACACATATTCCATGGAAACATGTGCCTATCACTTTACCTGTGCATGATAGGTGGGGAATGAACAGGATATATAGGAAGTTTACAGTGAAATAAACACATATTCCATGGAAACAGGTGTCTAGCACTTTACCTGTGCATGATAGGTGGGAAATGAACAAGATATATTGGCAGTTTAGAGAGAAATGAACACATATTCCATAGATGATGCAATTCAGACGTTGTAGCAAAAAATGTAACACATTTATTGGAAGACTATAATACAAGTAATAAAATCAAGTAGACATACTTGCATATGGGTAAGTCTTGTCCATAGTGTGAGCCATAGCATTAGTTGTTTTTTAGGAGCGTGAGTTCATGCAGCGCATGTAGCCAGGCTAAGGCAGTCACCTCATTAAAAATACACTAGAAGAGGCTTGAGATAAAGGAATTATCACACAACAAATTTGTACCAATTTGTATAACGAACATCCCCGTACACCAATATTTTATCTAGTACCCAAGATTCATAAATCCCCTTGCAACCCTCCCGGACGCCCAATAGTGTCCGGGATCAACTTCATCTTAGAACCTATAGCTACATATGTTGAGCACTTTCTACAGAAATACGTCAAACGTGACAAAAAAATCATTCAGAGATACAGGACAACTACTCCAGATACTACAGGATGTTAATTGTGAAGATGTCACATTTTTAGTGACATTAGACATCAAATCATTGTACACGAACATACCTCTACAAGAAGGTATGGAGGCGCTTAAATCCGTTTTATGTGAAGATCCTTCACTTTCCAATCAAGACATAAATTTTTTGACAACACTTTTGGAAATTGTCCTAATGAAAAATTATTTTAGGTTTGGACAGCAACACTACCTGCAGCTGCAGGGGACTTCTATTGGGTCTCCTGCAGCTTTGGGATATGCTAATGTCTTTATGGCCCATTTTGAAAGAAACTACATTTTTCAGGAAGATCATCATCCATTAATAAACCTCTGGTTAAGATATGTCGACGACATACTCATTTTTTGGAAGGGGACCCATGAACAACTAAACATCTTCATACAAGAATTGAACAGCTATCATCGACTCATTTAATTCACTGCTACAGTACATAAAAATACCATTAATTATTTGGATGTTAAAATTGAAAAACAAGGTGCAAAATTACAAACCATATTATACACCAAGCCTATGGAAAAAAATAATATACTACATAAAAAAGTCACCATGCCCCTAATTATATTTAAAAGGGGTCCCTAAGACCAATAATAAGGGGCAAGACGAATAATTTCAGATAAAACAAAATGTACCTACAACAGATGGAAAAAATAATAGAAAAATTTGTTCAAAGAGGATATAGCAGAATTGAAATGGAAAAAATGGGTTTGGAAATATTTGAAAAAAATAGAGAGGAGTTTATGGTTCCAAAAAAGAAGGATAAACCTGATAGACTTATGTTTATCAGTAAATATGGGACAAAAAGTAAACAGATAGAACAAATAATAAAAAAGCACTGGCATGTTTTAGCCAGTGACGTGAAATATAACTACCTCTGCAAAGAATCTCCGAGATTCATCTATAAAAAAGGCAGAACCATAGGGAATATTATTACTAAATCCGATATAAACAAAAAAGAAACTTACCAATCTAGTCTGTCCTCACAACGATCTGGCACCTTTGCGTGCTTTAACTGCCAGAATTGTCACTCTATTATACGTGGCTCATCTATCACCCGCACAACAAAGGGATATGCAAAATATCAAGGGCTTCCACACATGCAATAGTAAAAATGTTATATATCTGATAAAATGCCCATGTGGAATGGGCTATGTCGGTCAAACCACCCGCCCCATAAAAATAAGACTAAATGAACATCATTCTACGATCCGCACATTAAAAGATAAAAATGAGAAAGATAGTAATTCTAGTACAAACACTAAGGAAAGAAAATATGGAGAGAAGACACTGGCACGACACTTTAATGAAAAACGCCATGGGATAGCAGAACTACGGTGGTGCATACTAGAACAGGTACAACAAATAGAAGGGATTCCAATTGAAAAAACATTGTTACGCAGAGAAGCGGTTTGGATTAATAAATTAGACACTTTAAATCCGAAAGGGATTAATGAAATACTCAACCTTAACGTGTTCTTGTAAACTTTGTTTTATTCTTTGTTTTTAAATTGTATACATACTTTTGCATGGATAACAAATGGTTAAATAATAGTATATAAGTAAAGTCTGCACTACGTCTAACATGCTTGAGAAAGATGTAAAAAAGAAAAAAAGGAGAAAAAAGGGGGCGCACAATCGTGAAATATGTTAAAACAATATAAGGGGTGGGAGTAGAAAATTCACTCACCGAGTAGGGTTGTGCATATATTATAGAGGCACAACGCTCATAGGCACCTACAGGGCTTTTTTGCACCGTAGCCCTTTAACACGGCAGCCGCGGTTCCTTCAGTGGCGGAGTTCCTCTGAAACGGATACAACTATAGACAAAATGGCGGATCCCGGCGACGTGGAATCAGGACGCCAGAGGTTTGGCGAAGGAAAGCTGTTTATTGTCTAAAAAAGCAAAGGGTTTATCCTTCGCCTGATTAAAACAAACTTAAAAGCCTAACGCGCTTCGCACCTTCTTTCACAGGCGCTTCATCAGAGGCAGATACATCAGAGGCACGCCTCTCAAAACGTCGCCTTAGGCCGTGTTCACACGGCTTATTCACGGCGGATTTGTGAGCTGGATTGTGCTCGCAAATCCGGCGTGAATAAGGGGCGGGACGGGGGCGGGGCCGGAGCGCGGCGGGGGCTCCGCTCCCGGCCCCATAGACTTGCATTATCCACGGCGCGTAAGCGCTGTAAATAATGTGCATGTCACTTTCTCCCCGTCCGGCGGATTCGCCGAGCGGGGAGGAGCGACGTAATCCACTGTTCTCTATGAGAGCAGTGGATTACCGTAATTACTCCGACGGATTGGCACCGTACTGCAGCGCAAATCCGGCGCGGAGTACGGCGCCAATCCGTGGACAAATAAGCCGTGTGAACGAGGCCTTACAGGTGTGTTACGCCCTGCCTGATAGACTGCCTTAGCCTGGCTACATGCGCTACATGAACTCACGCTCCTGAAAAACAACTAATGCTATGGCTCACACTATGGACAAGACTTACCCATATGCAAGTATGTCTACTTGATTTTATTACTTGTATTATAGTCTTCCAATAAATTTGTTACATTTTTTGCTACAACGTCTGAGCTGCATCATATATTGAACTGCCAAGACGCAGGGGAGAAATCGTCTATACACAAATATAACCATTAGTGTGTTGAAGCAAGAGCATTACCTTGTACATACCCCGTTCTATTGTATATATTGAACACCTATTCCATAGAAACAGGTGTCTAGCACTTTTACTGTGCATGATACGTGGGGAATGAACAGGATATATAGGAAGCATAGAGTGTAGTGAACAGATATTCCATAGAAACAGGTGCCTAGCACTTTACCTGTGCATGATAGGTGGGGAATGAACAGGACATATAAGCAGTTTAGAGTGAAATGTACACTTATTCCAAAGAAAAAGATGTCTAGCACGTTACCTGTGCATGATAGCTGGGGAATGAACAGGACATACAGAAAGTTTAGAGTGAAAGGAACACCCATTCCATAGAAACAGGTGTCTAGCACTTTACCTGTGCATGATAGGTGTGGAATGAACAGGATATATAGGAAGCATAGAGCGTAGTGAACACATACTCCATGGAAACAGGTGCCTAGCACTTTACCTGTGCATGATAGGTGGGCAATGAACACGATATATAGGCAGTTTAGAGTGAAATATACACCTACTCCATTGAAACAGGTGCCTAGCACTTTACCTGTGCATGATAGGTGGGGAATGAACAGGATATATAGGCATTTTAGAGTGAAATGTACAACTATTCCATAGAAACAGGTGCCTAGAACTTTACCTGTGCATGATAGGTGGGGAATGAACAGGATATATAGGTAGCTAAGAGTGAAATGAACACATATTCCATAGAAACAGGTGCCTAGAACTTTACCTGTGCATGATAGGTGGGGAATGAACAGGATATATACTCTAAACTTCCTATATGTCCTGTTCATTCCCAACTTATCATGCACAGGTAAAGTGCTAGACACCTGTTTCTACGGAATATGTCTTCATTTCTCTCTAAACTGCCTATATATCCTGTTCATTCCCCACCTATCATGCACAGATAAAGTGCTAGGCACCTGATTCCTTGGAATATGTGTTCATTTCCCTCTAAACTTCCTACATGTCCTGTTCATTCCCCACCTATAATGCACAGGTAACGTGCTAGACACCTTTTTCTATGGAATAGGTGTACATTTCACTCTAAACAGCCTATGTATCCTGTTAATTCCCCACCTATCATTCACAGGTAAAGTGATAGGCACCTGTTTCTATGGAATATATCTTAATTTCAATTTATACTGCCTATATATCCTGTTCATCCCCACCTATCTTGTACAGGTAAAGTGCTAGGCACCTGTTTCCATGGAATATTTGGTTTAACTTAACATATGCTCTCTTTTATATGCTCATTCCAAATTATCTGCACAGGTAACGTGCTGGACACCTGTTTCCATGGAATAGGTGTACATTTCACTCTAAATTGCCTATATATCCTGTTCATTCCCCACCTATCATGCACAGGTAAAGTGCTAGGTTCCTGTTTCCGTGGAATTTGTGTTCCTTTCATTCTAAACTTCCTATATATCGTGTTCATTCCCCACCTATCTTGCACCGGTAAAGTGCTAGGCACCTCTTTCTGTGGAATTTGTTATATGTTATATCTTATTTATTCAATCTTTAGCCCCTGAAACCTTTTTTTACCTCTCCTTAACTCTTTTTTACTTAGTAATAATGTTCATTCTTTTTGTTCATTCTTTTTCTTCATGCCTTTTAGTATGTCCCTCTGGAGATGGCCTGTGGTATCTGGCACCGCATGGTAGCAGTAGATCCTTTAAGCCCTGTAAGTTGTGAGATGCGGGCTCTATAGATTGGACTTGTTTTTCCAGCACATTCCACAAATGTTTTATCGAATTGAGATCTGCAGGTAAAATAAACATCTTGAACTGTTATTCGTGCTCCTCATGCCGCTCCTACACATGTCTGCAGTGTGGCAGGCAGCTTTATCCTGCTGTAAGACGCCACTGCCATTAGGTAATACTGCTGCCAAGAATGGGTGGACTTGGTCTGTACAATGTTTAAGTAGATGGTATGTGTCAAAGTAACCTCCACAGTACATGGTGTTAGGACCTAAGCTTCCCAGCAAAACATTGCCCAGAGCATCACATTGCCCTCACCAGCTTGCTTTCTTCTGATGCTGGTGCCCAGGGGCGTAACTACAATCCATAGGGCCCCATTGCAGCAGGAGATGGATCTCACCTGTTAATGACAGAAAACTAAAATAGCAACATAAAAGTAATAGTTAAAGGTATAAATATTAGGGCCATATATGTTAGAGAACCCACACAGTTCTGCTATACAGCAGAAAGCCATTTACCCAGCCGTCTACATGATAAGGAAATGTGATTCATCAGACCAGACCACCTTCTTCCATTGCTCAATGATACTGTGCTGATGCTCACATACCCATGCAGACACATTTGATGGTGGACAGGGGTCAGCATGGGCGTTATGACAGGTCTGTGGTTATGTGACCCCATACCTAGCTAGCTGTGATGCTCTGTGGGATATGACACCTTTCTACCATAGTCAGGAGTATTTTTTTCAGCAATTTGTGCTACAGGATCTTCTGTGGGATTGGCCCCGATGGGCTAGCCTTAGCTGCCCTACTACATCAGTGAACCTTGGATGCCCATGACCTTCTCAACAGTTGTTCTTCCTTGAACACCTGCCATTTGGATGTGCTCTGACCCAGTCATCTAGCCTGTCAGTCACTCTATTCCTTACACTTGAGAGGTGGAAGAGTAGTTGGGGTGCCACTATACTTAAAGGGGTTGTCTCACTACATTGATTCATCTTACCTCAGTCCTGTTTTCTTGGTTTCACTTTGAATTCAGGGGCGTGTTTACTGGCTTCTACTAGAATGCAGTAGAAGCCAGGTCTGTAGTTATAGTGACCAGCGCATGCAGCCTATCAGGATATATCAAACTGGTCTGTAGATATAGCGACCTGATGTGTTGATGCAGCCCATACAAGAGGGGATATCTAGGAATAGGTAGGACACTGTTAATGGACATATATTGCAAAGTGACTTGTTTTTGCAAGATCTTTAACATAAAAAGCAATCCTTGTAGTGAGACAACCCCTTTAACCCCTTAAAGGGGTTTTGCCAGGACGTGCCTTATCTCCTAAGAATCAAATGTAAACAAGCCACGCTAGCTGAGAGAGCGAGAGACACAGCCAGAGCACAGAGCTGCATAAGGGATCGTGTGAAATGTTCACTCAAATAATCAAACTACAACTAGTGGATTCTGTATACAAAAGACAACACCTTTTCTCCACAGCAGCTTGAAAGCTTCTTCATGTTCTCTGTCATCAGATAAAGCAGGATCTACTCAGATAATCACTCTACAACTAGTGGATTCTGTATACAAAAGACAACATATTTCTACCCGGTGCCTTGAAAGCTTCTTCAGCTCCCTTTCATCAGATAAGAAGCTTTCTCTGAGCAAGCCCGGCCAGCAGCTCTTGTCAGGTCGTATCTAATAGAAGCTTTTAAGTAACTAAGGGCAGGTAAGGCTGCAGCTGTAGCTCTCTCAGACTGCAATTTTTGTAATCACATATATTTAGAAAAGTGATTAAATACCCATTTTGGACGATCCCACGTCAACATTACATCGTGGCAAAACCCCTTTAAGCCGAATGACTGAAAAGTAGTTAATGACCAGAACATTTTTTTAGTTTTTGCCTCCTTGCGTTTCAACAGTTGTAAATTTTTTATTTTTTCAATGACGCAGTTGTATGAGGCCTCGTTTTATTCAAGACAAGTTGTACTTTATGGAGGAATAGTTTAAGTTCACTTATAAATAATTGCAGAATTTAATTTTTTTTTTTTGTTTTTTTTACATTTTTTTTTACATCATTTACATTTCACACTTAATAACTTGTTAGATTAATTCTATAGGTTATTATGGTCGTGTGGATACCTAATATGTGTAGGTTTTTTTGTGTGTGTAATATATACACAATTATTTTTTTATTAAATAATATTTATTTTTTATTTTTATTTATTTTTTTATTCTTTTTTTACACTTTTTATGTTTTTTACTTTTTTTTTTTTTTAATCCCATGAAGGAAGAACTGTTTTACTTTTTTTTTACACTTTGTAATCTATAAGCATATTCATATATGCTAATATATTATAATCTGTGTCAGTCTGACAGGGGCAGTGATCAAGACAGCACACAGTCTGTCCAGGTCACTGGTTTATTACACAGACAGCCCTGGGGATACTCTGGGTCTCCAGGGTTGACTCTGCAGTCATTCCCCGGGCTCTGTCGGGTCACCGGGTGTTCTGATCACCCGACAGAGCAGGAAAACCCTTTGATTGTGCTATGGTGATGATCCACCGCAATCAAAAGGTTAAAGCACCAGGGAATGGAGGTTCCCCCGCTCCCCGGCACTCGCAGGAGATGCTCTGGGATCAGGGCTGTGTAGTACAGCCCTGATCCCAGCACAGCTGCGGTGCCCGGAGCCACAAACTTCGATGTCTGCAGCGACGCCAAAAGACGTCGCTGTAGACGAATGACTTGCATCAGCCGACATCAAAATGGGCGGTTGTTAAGGAGTTAAAGGGGTGATCCAATATTTTAAAATGGTCATCTGTCATTCAGAGGTGATAGAAAATAGGAAAGAAAAAAAAAGCTCACCTCATAAACTGATGACATCAGTCACAGGCCTCAGTGCTCACATACTGTACAGCCATCAAGAGATTGCTGCAGCCAGTAAATAGCTGCAGGGTCATGTGAGGAATGAATGTGACCTCTTCACCCAGGATCACCAGGACTGGTAGCAGTGAACACAACTAAAAGGTGAGTTTTTCTTTTTTGTCTCTAATTTCAATCACCCTCAACAAATGATGAGTATTCTTTTTTTTTAAATTTAAAGTTTTAAAGTTTTATTAACATTTTCATTTTAACAAGACAAACAATACAAGTACCATAAGCATATGGATTAAGCATTATAAACGATGACCAGGTGGTACCTGGGATATACATAAAGAAAAAAGGAAAAACCATTGGTCAATAACACAGAAGAAAGCATACAGTGTACAAAATCCAACTGGGAGTCTTTCCAAAGCCAGCTCCCACTGTGTGAGGTAGAGTGAGTTGACCCTATCTATCCTACGGGAAAGGAAAATAAAAAAGAGACAACAGTACAGAAGGGGAAAAAGAGAAGGGATAGGGCGTGACTTAATGATGAGTATTCTTAAATATTGGAACACCCCTTTACAGCAGTAGGAGCTGCCTAGCTGGAATCCGGATTGGGCTAGCCAGTGGTTCATGTTACCAGCAGGGCTGTATTTCTCACCACAGGTCAGGTTTAGGGGGTGGCACTTGAGTACATTTTTTGTAGCTGCTGTTTACAGCTCAATTTTAAAAGCAATTCAGAAAGGAAGTGCTGTTCAGGAAGGACTAAAAGTCTCAGCAACAGGCTGGGGACAGGGTAATGTATTAGCCCCTAGGAGATCTGATGTTACAAGGTTACATGATAGACAGTGGGTGATGGAAAGCGCTGAGTTTAGGCGGCGTGTGCGGCTCTGTTTGGGGTTCGCTGTGTGGTTACTGGATGTTAGGTTGAGGGTTCTTCGGGCTCCAGACGTGAGTTCAGTGGGGCCAGAATTGGCGGATTTGCAGCAAGTTCTCTGCTGCATGTGAACTCCAAATGGGGTATGGTTACTACCTAGGAGAGCAACTGTAAATACATCACTGTCTACCACAGCATGATCCAGATAATATCGTCTGGACAGAAGAGTCACAACAGTACACTAGGTAACAGTACATTCTTGTGTAGAGACATCACATAGTGATATACAGTGCTCCTCAACATACAATGTTAATTGGTTCCAGAATGACCATTGTATGCTGAATCCTCAACTCTATGGAAAATTGGTAATTGGTTCTGAAACCTCAAAATGTCACCAACATAATGGAAAATGAAGATACAAGAGAATGGGGCAAATAACTAATAAAGATAAAGCGCGTCCTTAAATATAACACCAGGGAGAGCTGCTGGGAGCTGGAAATCACTTTCTATGTTGGAGACAGGAGCTTCTGTGGGTCATGGACTTTATACATAATGTACCAGAAAAAAGAAAATGGTCACTTGAAAGAGCAGTACAGGTCATGTAGTACCGCACTGTACTGTAGAGAGGCGCTACTAGACTGCCAATCACTGCATGCACTGCACTAATACATGTAAGAGCAGTACAGGACATGTAGTACCGCACTGTACTGTAGAGAGGCGCTACTAGACCGCCAATCACTGCATGCACTGCACTAGTACATGTAAGAGTAGTACAGGAAACATAGCACTGTACTGTAGAGGCACTACTGGACCTCCAATCACTACATACACTTCACTAATACATGTAAGAGCAGCACAGGACATGTAGTACCGCACTGTACTCTAGAGATGTGCTACTAGACCGCCAATCACTGCATGCACCTCACTAATACATGTAAGAGCAGTACAGGACATGTAGTACCACACTGTACTGTAGAGAGGCACTACTAGACCACCAATCACTGCAGGCACTGCACTAATACATGTAAGAGCAGTACAGGACATGTAGTACCACACTGTACTGTAGAGAGGCGCTACTAGACCACCAATCACTGTATGCACTGCACTAATACATGTAAGAGCAGTACAGGACATGTAGTACTGCACTGTACTGTAGAGAGGTGCTATAGACCACCAATTACTGCCTGTACTTCACTAATACATGTAAGAGCAGTAAAGGACATATAGTACCGCACTGTACTGTAGAGAGGCGCTACTAGACCACTGTATGCACCTCACTAATACATGTAAGAGCAGTACAGGGCATGTAGTACATTTTCCTATATATTTGGTATCACCGGAATCATATTTACCTGCAGAATACAGACAACACATCATTTATACTGAACAATGAATGTCATAAAAACTAAACCCCTGCAAACATGGCGCCAGAGCATTTTCTTCACATTTTACCCCACTTAGAATTTTTAGGGGGTTTCCTAGTACTTTATATGTTACCATATAGCACCATTAAAAATTACATCTTGCTCCTTAAAAAACAAGTCCTCATATGTCTATGCAGATGGAAAACTAACAAAGGAATGGCTTTTGGAAAGCGGGGAGGAAAAAACGAAAGAACCAAATTATTATGACCATGCAGTGGGAAAGGGTTATTCACGTGTCGCAGATCAGCAGTGTCTGTGACATTGTATGCTGAGTGTGGTTTCACAATATAGCATCCCTGGAAAGACCATTGTATGGTGAAAGTATTGTATCCTGAGGCCACTGTGACTTGAGGGACCCCTGTAGTGTGATGTGCCAGATGCTGTCTCATGACATAGGCAATCTACTAAAATAAAATAAATAAACATTCATACATAAAAATAAGAGAAAATGTCTAAATTAAGGGTACACTTTTTGGAAACAATTATTTTTTGGGGGAAACTTTCTGTTCATGTCTATCATGTAAAAGGGAATTTTGAAATACAGCAATTTTTAAGGTGGCCACTAGATGTCAGTATGACAAGCTACACAGGATTCCCAAACGTTGTGCTATATGGGGTGGGAAGACTTGACAGCGGTGTGCCACACAGTCAGGAAATGCCCAGGAAGTGTTTTATCACTTCGGCTAAGTCTACATTGCAGAGAACAAAAAAAGACCTGAAAACCAAATACTAAAAAGTTCATAAAACAGTTTTTTGTCCACTGATTGTCAAAAGTTGCTGAAAAAACTTCCGTTTTTTTGGTGCGTTTTTTGCACTCTTTGTGTGTTTTTGCAGTGTTTTTTGCAAGCTCTTTTGCAGAGATGCACATCATTAGATTTGCTGTGTATTTCTGCAATAAAACGTGCCAAAAATGCGCCAAAAAATGTCCGCCGCTTTCCATAGACTCCAATAGTAAATTCTCTGCTCTGCCGTTTTTTGTAACACTTTTCAAAAAGCAATTAGGAGCAAATAAAACGAGCAGAAAAAAGACGCTCTGTGGAGACAACAGGACATTTTTATTATAAAAGTCTGAGACAGCTTTACAGTCGTTTTTCTGTGCAGTGGAGACAGAGCCTTACTGCCACAGTATTTGAAATAACACTATATTAAGGCAATCTACCGGCCAAAAGTTTTTTTGGTTTTTTTTGGTTTTTTTTCCATCTACATAGACAGGGGGACATGTATGAAAACTGTCTTGGTCTAAGACTTTCTTTGTTGCCCATAGCAACCAATCAGTGCTCCCCTTTATTTTTTCAGAGCACTATATGAAATGGAAGGGGCACTCTGATCTGTTGCTATGGGCAACATAGAAAGAAAGTCTTAGACCAAGACTGTCTTCATACATGAGGCCCGAAGTGTTGTGCTCACTGTATGGGATAAATGTTGTTATATTTTACTAGATCCAACTTTTACGGATGGGACAAGACCAATTATGTTAAAATGTTAATTTTATTATTTGCAAAATAGCAAAAGGGGGATGTTTTGAACTTCTCATACATTTTATTTTTCATATTTTTTTTTTAAAAAAAACCTTTTTTTTAACTTTTACATGCAGTCCCAATAGGGTACTTGACCACAAGGGGGCGCGATCACTTGTGCACCGTTCTGCATTCTATATGTTGTCACATACACACATACCGGCACGTGACATGGGGGCCACTGTAAAGGAGTAATTTATTTACACTCAATCTTATTTGCACTCACCTTTCACCCAGGTGGAAAACTGAGCATAAATCACACTGCAACACTAAATATCCGCTGTCACCACCTTCAATAATCAAAAGGAAAGGACTCCAATACACACAACCACACTTACTTGCACTCACAAGATTAAAGAGGTTTTCTCGCTAAAACAATCATATTTGTAATGATGGGGACAGTAAAAATAAGCACTTTTGTAATTGGTTTGCATTACCTAAATCATTTAGTATAGCAGCTATTAGCTAATCTGTGAGTGTCTAGAGATAAAAGTGGAACCTGGGGGGGTTAGGGGGGGGGGGGGTCAGGCCATGCACCCTGTGCTCTGATTGGCTGCCTGATATTTAGTTCAGCCCTAGTCAGGACATGCCCCTTTTACTGTGATTGGCTGCCTGCACTCCCCTCTGAGCTGTGTGAAAATGAATCTGTCTTTCTGTGCTGGCTGCTGTCTGTGTCTATATTGTCTTTTACTGTCCCATGGGCTGTGTGATAACAACTGCCTGAGCTCTCTATGCTCCACTGCCAGTGACAGCTCTATATAAAGGATCTGGGAAATTTCTCTAGCTGCTAGATTCACCCCCCCCCCTCCCTCTATATAACACAGCTTAATACATTGCTCTCCCTCTACCGCCTGCCTGATAACAGAGGGGGAAGCCATTTGCAATTCTCACATTTGTTTCATCAGTTCAGATGGTATTTATAACTGTTTACAGCAATAGAGGTGTTCTGGTTACAAGGAGCTTGTGGAGGGAGGCGACACCTCTGCAGGCATGAGAACTGACCTTTGCAGGAGGTCTGCAGAACTGTGACATCCTCTCCCTTCCTCTGTTTACACAGAATGATGATGTCATCACTCTTCAATGAAGGAACACAGGAATACTAGGAGGAGAGACCTGCCCCCGGCTTTGAAGCTGTAAGCGCTTGTCCCCATAGCAGGTTTTTCAGCCGGTTTTACAGACGGTTTTCGGTTTTGAAAATCGTCTGTAAACCGGCTGTCAAACTTTTTAACGGACCTCTATGGAAAATCTGCATAGCGGTCCCCACTGCACGGATTTTCTGCAGGATGGTTTTTTAGACCGCCGGCGGTCCGAAAAAGATTGAACATGTTCATTCTTCTGCCCGGTTTTGGGGCGGGACATGAACATTTCAATGCGAAGGAGGACGGACTTTTCTCCGCACACCGTGGAGAAAAGCTGTCCCCCTGCAGTCTGTACACAGCCCCTAAACAGAGCAAATAATCGGATAATCTGACCGGTATTTGCTCTGTGCCGTGGGGACATGCCCTAAGAGCGAGAGAGAGAGAAACCGCTCATGTCTGAGAAAGTCTGTACTAGGAAAACCCCTTTAAACCCTAACACACTGCTCTCCAACAGTCGCAGGGTTAAAACACTTTGATCAAGGCTATGGATTCTTAGAGCATACAAGGACCAGACTTATTAAAGTTTTAAACAAGGTACAGGGCTTGTATAAAGTACAAAAAGAAGGGTACAAAAGTGTGAAATACAAACATGCAGTTACAGTCATAAAATAAAAGGAGAGAAAATCTTACAAAATACCGAACAGTTACAAAGGTAGGTATTCTTCTTGGCAGCAAGGAAGGAAGAATGGATCTCAGCTCAGCTAACAGCTGAGCTCCCACTATGTGAACGCAGTTTACCAGTTGGAAACATCTTTTATAACCTGCAGAATCGGTTCACATTTTAGAGCTGCCCATCACCTCATTAGGACAACTCATATCTAATAATGTATGTTCCTTAATTGACCCATTATAATATGGATAGGGTTGTCAAGATTGGATGGGCAGAGCCCGGTCTGCCTTCCTTTTAAGTAGATAGAAACTCTAAGGGTATGTTCACATGGCCCACTGAGGCACGCATTTCGACGCATATTGCACTTTATATGTGGCAAAATGCACGCCGCAATTACGGTAAATCATAGCTCTTATAGAGATTAAGCGTTCCCCCCCCCCCCCCCCCACGCATGTACAATATGATCGTATTGTACGCGCGGGGGGAGAATTGACATGTCAATTGTTAGCGGCACATGGTTCCAAAACTCCCGACGTATTGTGGCGCGCACTATACACGCTGCATTAAGCCATGTGAACATACCCTAAACCTCATGTCAAAGTGCTCCACTTTGTGATAACTTGTTAATCCCAATGAAGTTTTTAGTGTTTTATGGACAGATTTAATGAGCTTCAGTAAAACCAGTTTTATGACCAGGTTAACGACGCTTGCATAAACAGCTAGTAGACCTATGTAATATACATAATTGACTGGTGAGGAGCGAAAACAAAACAACAGCTGCTCTGAAATCATATACATAAAACTCTTGTGAAAAACAAATACAAATATGAACTATTAAAAAAAGGAAATTGCATTGTTAAACACATTGGCCACGGTGTATGAGAAGTGTCCTTGTGGAAAGTGTGTTAGGTTGTGCTGCGCCTAATACACTGCTCCCCCTCTAGCTCCTGCCTGATAGCAGAGGGGGAAGCTGTTTGCAATTCTCACATTTGTTTTATCAGTTCAGACTGTATTTATAACTGTTTACAGCAATAGAGGTGTTCTGGTTACAAGGTGCTTGTGGAGGGAGGTGACAGCTCTGCAGGCATGAGAACTGACCATTGAGGGAGGTCTGCAGAGCTGTGACATACTCTCCCTTCCACTGTTCACACAGAATGATGATGTCATCACTCTTCAGTAGAGTTGATCGATAAATCGAGATCGAGATGGGTTTCTCAATCGTGATCGATCCGATTTTTCTGTTAAAAATACTTAGTGTCTCACAGAGCTTTATAAATGTGTCACATTGTAAGTTAAACTGCCCGAGCGCCAAAAAAGTGTCCGGTGACTAATTTTGTCTTGGCCTCACCACTTTGAAAACGGCATGAATAACGGCGCATGATGTGTGATACTTTTTGGCATAAGAGCTACATAAATGTGTCTTATCGTATGAATTGCATAGACGCCCCCTGGAGAGTGACAAAAACGGTCGGCCTCCTCGGACGGACTCATTCTTTTTGGTGCAGATGTCCTAGGAATAGGCCGGATACGGCGCACACCATTATTTTTATCATAACCTACGACAAAAAACTGGCGCTGCAACTTTCATCCCTCTGGGTCATTGAGCTCTATGGGCTTTGGACAGTACCAATACCAAAATGTGAATGAAACGATTTAAATAAACTGGCAGCAATTTTTATATTAAAAGAAAAAAGGAAATGAATAGAAATCCAATATAAAGCAGTGGGCGCGGCCCTGTCGGAGGTCATTGATGCTACGTGGGTGGATTCTTGAAAATGTTTTGCTGTGTATTTCGGCCATCAGAGATGAGTCTATGGTATTTTAGGCGTATTTCCCCCCATTCAATGTAGTTTATGTAAGCACAAAAAGCACTAATTAAGGTTGCGTTCATAGGACTATGTTGAACTACCACAATATTTATCTTTGTTTCTATCTTTTCTATGCATTCTAATGCCCACTTCTTATACATTTTTATGGTGTTGGGCAGAAAGACGTGGTTGCCCAGATGGGTAAATCACTTTAAATACTATTGGTATATTCAGGTGTGTTAGATTTGATGCCGATATTATTATTATTTATTTTATAACGTCCTTGGTTCCAGAGCGCTGTACATTCGGGTTTCATACATAACATAGGTCAAACAAGTACAAAGGCGACAAATTAATAACTAACAACTGGTGCCGAAGAAGAGAGGGCCCTGCCCGTGAGGGCTTAGGCTAGGTTCACACGGCTTATTTGCAGGGCGTAATTACGGCCCGCAATTACGCCGTGTGGACGGGGGCCCGGCACCTCGCCGGCCCATAGACATTCATTACCAGCGGCGCGTATACGCCGCTGGTAATTCATGTCACTTATCTCCCCCCTCGGCGTATTCCCCGAGCAGGGAGAGGAGACATAATCCATAGTTCTCTATGAGGACTGTGGATTACCATACTGACTGGGCCGTTTTCAGCCTGTAATTTGCGCACTCCGGCGCGTAGTTACGAACCGAAATATGGCCCATTTTAAGCCATGTGAACATAGATCCACAAAACCTTACATTGCAGGCAGCTTTTTCCGCTGCAGAGGTGGAGGGCCTAGGTGATTACTCTTCGCTATAGAGTGAATTGAAATTGTGTGTACATTTTGACTAGAGTTGACAACAGTATTTGGCTCGACAGGCATAATTCAAGGGATGCTCCATGAGAGGGAAATGCACATCCTGTAATGAATCCCTAACAGCAGACGTCCCAGACTTCCCACCAATCGCGTATAAGTCGCGGTACTTCAATGACTGAGGAACCCGCACTGTCGCACACAGCAACCTACACACCCCAACGATGACAGCCCGACCGCTGACGTCACCAGCAGCACTAGCCCTGGCCCCGCCCCTCGCGGTAATCGTGGGCGTGACCCTCGCGAATATTCCGTGACGTCAGCGAGCCTATAATAAGGCGGCGGGGCCGCGGCTCCTTCCCCTTCAGTTTAGTAGCACTTGTGTGTGCGGACAGAAGCGCTCAGTGCACGGGTCACCATGACAACCATTAGCTCCCTGCGGTCCCTCTGCTGCGCGGCCAGAGCCCAAGTCCGAGCCTTCCACTGCACCGGCGCCCGGTAAGTAGCAGCGGCCGCTGCAGGTGGATGATGTGTGTACAGGACGAAGGGGAGTGACATCCGCAGTGACCGCGGCAGCCTGGACCCGAGAGTGTGAATGTGCTATGCGTGCGGTATGTGTGTATATGTCTATGTCATGTGTGTGTGTGTATATGCGCTATGCGTGTGATGTGTGTATGCTATGTATGTTGTATGTATATGTGCTGTGTATGCTCTATGTGCCATCCACATATGTGTGTGACAGCTGTGCCGCCACACGTGTGCTGCCCCCTCCGCCGCCCCCCGCATACACAGAGCTGAGGAAGTGCCGGGCGGCTGATGAAATCTCCTCCACTGGTTGCGTTTGGCTGCTGTCCCCGCCCCCTCCTTATAGACAGATGCGGGGGCGCAGCGCTGTACAGTAATGGCCATAGAGAGGCCTCCTGTACTGCCGACCCCGGGGACTGCGCCTGATACATGTATGCTGCTGTGTGGCTACAGCGCTCCTAATGCCAGTCTGGAAGTATGTGCGTGTGTGTATGTGCGTGTATATGTGTGTGTATGTATGTATGTATGTATGTATGTGTGTATATATGTATATATATATATATAAATATATATATATTTTTATATATATATATATAATTTTCCACAACCCCCATAAGCATACATGTACTTCCAGCTCATCCACCTGGCATTAGGTCCGCTACATATATAAATATGCTGCATGTGTATATTTTCAGGTGTGTCTATATACTACAGTTGTCCCACTGTGAGAGTGCAGGGGGTCAGGTACTGTGTGGTCTGTGCTGTGCGGGTACAGGGGGCCGGGTACTATGTGTATATCCCACAGTAGATGCATTAAATGTGGATATGTTTGTGTATCTCTCCCCCCTGATGAGCTACTTCTTACCACAGGTGTCAGACTTCTGACTCGGGCTCTGCTTTTCCTCCCTGGGACTCATGTAGAATAAGCAGCAGTGACAGTTCCTGGGGTCTCCTCACTATGATCCTGTGCTTGGATGTAACAATATCTAATGTTCCCACCTATAACTGGCCCTGCCCCTCGGGGCCTGACTCCCGGCCCCCGCGGCCCACCCCCGGCCCCGCGGCCCTGACTCCCGGCCCCGGGGCCCTGACTCCCGGCCCCGCGCCCTGACTCCCGCCCCGCGGCCCTGACTCCCGCCCCGGGCCCTGACTCCCGGCCCCCCGCGGCCCTGACTCCCCCCCCGCGCCCTGACTCCCGGCCCCGCGGCCCTGACTCCCGGCCCCGCGGCCCTGACTCCCGGCCCCGCGGCCCTGACTCCCGGCCCCGCGGCCCTGACTCCCGGCCCCGCGGCCCTGACTCCCGGCCCCCGCGGCCCGGGACTCCCCCCCCGCGGCCCTGACCCCCCACCTCCCGGCCCCGGGGCCCTGACATCCCGGCCCCGCGGCCCTGACTTCCCGGCCCCGCGGCCCTGACTCCCGGGCCCCGGGGCCCTGACTCCCGGCCCCGCGGCCCTGACTCCCGGCCCCGCGGCCCTGACTCCCGGCCCCGCGGCCCTGACTCCCGGCCCCGCGGCCCTGACTCCCGGCCCCGCGGCCCTGACTCCCGGCCCCGCGGCCCTGACTCCCGGCCCCGCGGCCCTGACTCCCGGCCCCGGGCGGCCCCTGCCCTCCCGCCCCGCGGCCCTGACTCGCGGCCCTGACTCCCGGCCCCGCGGCCCTGACTCCCGGCCCTAAATCCCGCCCCCCGCGGCCCTGCCCTCCCGGCCCCGCGGCCCTGACGCCCGGCCCCGCGGCCCTGCCTCCCGGCCCCGCGGCCCCGACTCGGGGCCCCGCCTCGCGGCCCCGCCTCCGGGCCCGCCTCGCGGCCCCGACTCCGGCCCCGGGGCCCCGGCCGACTCCGGCCCCGACTCCCCGGCCCCGACTCGCGGCCCCGCGGCCCCGACTCGCGGCCCCGACTCGCGGCCCCCGCGGCCCCCGCCCTCGCGGCCCCGCGGCCCCCGATTTCCGCGGCCCCGCGGCCCCGACCTCGCGGCCCCCGCGGCCCCGACTCGCGGCCCCGACTCGCGGCCCCGCGGCCCCGACTCGCGGCCCCGCGGCCCCGACTCGCGGCCCCGACTCGCGGCCCCGCGGCCCCCGACTCGCGGCCCCGCGGCCCCCGACTCCGCGGCCCCGGGGCCCCCGACTCGCGGCCCCGCGGCCCTGCTCCGGGGGCCCCGCGGCCCCGACGTCGCGGCCCCCGCGGCCCCCGCGGGCCCCGACTCGCGGCCCCGCGGCCCCGACTCGCGGCCCCGCGGCCCCGAACTCGCGCCCCGCGGCCCCGACTCGCGGCCCGCGGCCCCCCGACTCGCGGCCCGCGGCCCCGACTCGCGGCCCCGGGGCCCCCGACTCGCGGCCCCGCGGCCCCCGACTCGCGGCCCCCGGGCCCCGACTCTCCCCGGCCCTGACTCGCGGCCCTGACTCGCGGCCCCGCGGCCCTGACGCGCGGCCCTGACTCGCGGCTCCGCAGCCCTGACTCCCGGCTCAGCCGGTGGGCAGCGTCGCCGGCCGGCAATGACATTACATAGGATTACATAACTCCTGGCTCAGCCGGGCACTGTCTGACCCTGATGTGCTCAGTATTAGGCAGCGCCTGTGCCTTCTTCTAGACCTGCTGTGTCCACCTCCCCTATGGGGCACTCATGTGTTTCCTGCACATAGGCAGTACCTGTCGGCCTCCTGTATAATCTGCTTGGTCACGTTGCGGTGGCAGCTCTGCAGTGCACCGGCCGCTTTGTAGGGAGCGCTGTGATCAGGCTGCTGGCTGTAGCTGGAATGATCCATATTCAGCGCTGCGCTCGCCCTGTCAGCTGCCTGTGTCCTGTGTTTAGCAGCTGAGGGGCCGGGCTGTGGGAGTGATGGTTTCTCCGGGCCCCAGGTAACACTAGTAGCTGGATATTCAGGCAGCATAGTCCTTGCCATGATCCGCTGCTGCTGTCCTGTGCAGATCAGGGAGTGATGACGCCACCAGGGACCTACCTGGGCACCTAGGGTGATGCAAGGGGCTGCCGCCTGGACATGCTGCTCTCTAGGAAGCTGTATATTAACGCCCCTAGCATGAAAGTGAGTGTTGAGGGCCGGTGACCGTATCCTCAACCTTCTGCGCAGAGGACCCGCTTGTCCTCAGATTAGTTCCATTTTTCTTCTGTCTCATATGTCGAGGTGACGGAGCAGCCAGGCAGATATTGTCCTGATTTTACTTCCCGTCAGTGAGAGCAGTTCTTGGCTCCTGTGTGTACACAAGCTTCCCTAGGTTACTGATCACTTCTCTGTGCACTAACATGCTCTATAGCTCTGGCCGGGATGGTCATGTTGCTCCCTGCTCTTTCTTAGCAGTAGTACAGCAGCTTCTTACCGACACATTTTTAGCACTTTAGCTCTGTAGCCTTCTGCTCTGCTATTTAGACCTCAGTGACTAATTTCCCTTTAACAGGCTCAGTTAGGAATAGCAGAGCTGAAATGTCAGTCATTGCTGTAGAACCTCCCACAGCCTGACCAGGAAGTGTGAGCCTGAAGATGTTGAACCATCCACAGCCTGAACAGGCTGAAGCTGGCTGGCAAGAGCAGGCTCTGTGAAACAACAGTTTAGTTTGATTGTCCACGGTACACAGCAAAGATGTCAAATGAGCTACACTAAATACATAACATAGTGTGCGCTCGATTGGCTAAAATGAAAACGGGAACACTTCAATGATTTTTGGGGATGGCTACATGAAAATAAACTGATAAGTGTCATTTAGGGATATATATAATGCTGACACAGTAGACAATCAGTCTGCAGATATTTTGATCAGCTCTGTAGGGTGGCGTTATATATGTATATAATTAACATAATAGGATCTGTGGACCTTGTTAATTAGGTAGCTATCTAGGTCCTTAGTAGGTAGTTGGATATGCTGCCTGTAGGTTGGTGGATAGATATATAAGGCCCCTATAGATAGAAATAAAGGCCCTCGTAGCTAGGTATATGGGCCCATTTAGGTATGTCAGCCCCCTGTATGTAGGTCCGAATTTAGCCCCTGTAGGTGGGTAGGTACAAGCCTTCTGTAGGTAGATAGGTAGGCTAATATAAAATAAAGATACTCCCCTCTCCCCGATCCCATGCTGAGCCGCTGGCGCCGGGAGCTAGTGTGCGACGAGACCCAGTAGTGCAAGGTTTATGATGACCCTGCTGCATCACGCCCCCCTGTGCTGCTGAGTTGTAATGACAGCGCTCATTGAGCATTGTATATACAATGATCGGGCAAAATACTTTCTCCCTGGTGAAGCAGCCATTTTAAAACGGGCATGCAGAGAAGATGCCTATAGTGCTGCTCCTGGGGTGAGCGGTGTCCCGGGTGACTGCCCAATGCAAGGAACATCCCTGGTGATGCAGACTGATGGACCGTGCTCCATGTCCTGCAGACCAGTGGTTGGGGACCCGTGATCTATATGATGCACCCTCTACAGCTGCAGTGGTCCTTGCACGTGTATGTGTAGGATGTCCCCTCAGTCCAGCTTCAGTGGTCCTTGCACGTGTATGTATAGGGTGTCCCCTCAGTCCAGCGTCAGTGGTCCTTGCATGTGTATATATAGGATTTCCCTTCAGTCCAGCTTCAGTGGTCCTTGCACGTGTATGTATAGGATTTCCCTTCAGTCCAGCTTCAGTGGTCCTTGCACGTGTATGTATAGGATGTCCCCTCAGTCCAGCTTCACTGGTCCTTGCACGTGTATGTATAGGATGTCCCCTCAGTCCAGCTTCAGTGGTCCTGGCACGTGTATGTATAGGATGTCCCCTCAGTCCAGCTTCAGTGGTCCTTGCACGTGTATGTATAGGATGTCCCCTCAGTCCAGCTTCAGTGGTCCTGGCACGTGTATGTATAGGATGTCCCCTCAGTCCAGCTTCAGTGGTCCTGGCACGTGTATGTATAGGATGTCCCCTCAGTCCAGCTTCAGTGGTCCTTGCACGTGTATGTATAGGATGTCCCCTCAGTCCAGCTTCAGTGGTCCTTGCACGTGTATGTATAGGATGTCCCCTCAGTCCAGCTTCAGTGGTCCTTGCACGTGTATGTATAGGATGTCCCCTCAGTCCAGCTTCAGTGGTCCTTGCACGTGTATGTATAGGGTGTCCCCTCAGTCCAGCTTCAGTGGTCCTTGCACGTGTATGTATACGATGCCCCCTCAGTCCAGCTTCAGTGGTCCTTGCACGTGTATGTATACGATGCCCCCTCAGTCCAGCTTCAGTGGTCCTTGCACGTGTATGTATAGGATGTCCCCTCAGTCCAGCTTGGGCTGGCTGTTGTATAATGTAGGACTATTCCACGTGAGCAGTTATTTGGGAACACCCTTCATGCTACACCCCTCTCGCTACACATGGCTTCTGCTGAAGGCCTGACATCTGGCTGGGTTAATATTTACATTGTGTGGGGTCGGCTTCCGCCTGCGTAATGGAAACTATTGACCGTGGAGAGGATTGTATAATGCTGCTGCTGGTCCCTGTGCAGCACCTTTCCTCATATATCCGGGTGCACAGAACAGATCTGTACTATCCATCTAGGCCTGGAGCGACTGTAACCTTATCGGCTCCTTCTAAATTTAGTCTCCAGGGGCTGATGCCTAGAAAGGGCTGGTGTGGAGCATGCAGAGGTGACACTCGATAACTCAATCGTAATAGTGTCTAAATAGGGGAAGCTTAAGCTGCTGCACATTAGGGGTTTGGATGGTTTCTGAATAACTTGTCCATGGTTGGGCTGTCGGTCGTCAATAGTTCCTTCGGTTACAATGTCCATTCCCACACAACCAATTGAGCAATCTCTATGATCGGTCGCCGCGCCCCTGGATGGAGGCTGATCTGTGGTTACCAGACAAGCACCCAACAGGGACCAAAATATCCAATGTAATGTCAGTGCAATCAGTCTGCATCTCCACAACGTGTTCAAGTTGCAGGTTTTTGGCTGAATATGGTCATAATGGGTGTTCCTGGCTGATGGAAATATCTAGTGTAGGGTTAGCTGTAGGCTGGGATCACTCGTGCAAAAAGTGTGTATATTAAGCAGTTCTGTGGAGTGGCGCTCCTCTCCGACCACAGCCCCGGTTCAGAGGGCAGCTGTTACTTCCAGTGTCTTTCCTCTGATCTATAGTGGAGGGGATTCACTACTGAGCAAGTAGGTAGTGCAGCACATTCATCTCCACTAAAAGCCAAGATCCTTAGATCAGACCTTAATAGGACGTTTCAGAATTTTCCCCAATTCTTATGACACAATATTCAGCACATCCTGCGTTGATCGAACGGTACCACATTTATGGGTTTTTGGAGTCTGTCCATTCATTTTACGACTCTTGATTTTTAAGGAAAACTGCAGGTTTAATGAATTTTTTTTTCATTGTTGACATTTTCAAGTGTAAAAAAAGCACTAATTGCAGAAAACAAAACACACCCTTTTTTGCACTCTGCAGTGTAAAGTAACCTGTAGAACCTGCAATTATGCACCTTATAGTGACAGGTGCTTCAGGTTTTAAACCACTTATTTCTTAAAATGAGGCATAAAGATGCTTATTGTGGCAGGTTTATCAATACTCTAATATTAGACTGTTTAAACTTGGACTGGACAGTCTTACTATGCGCCACATTTATCATAGTGTTGATGCATCTGGCATATGTTTACTGTCTAGTCTACCTTAAAGGGGTTTTTGCCACAAAGTAAAATTGACGTGGGAAGTTTGCCAATGAAATAACAAACATTTTCACCTTTCATTATTATTAAAAATTCTGCACCGTTTTTGTTTTAGCTGCTCCTTTAGTGATTCACTGTTTACAGCTTGTCTCCAGGGGATACAACCAGGGCTGAGAGCTTCTCACTCCTGGTCAGAGATGTTCAGACATTACCTATCCCTTCAGGCAGCTACTGAGTGTTCAACCCCCCGGTGCTGTCATTCTACTCCCCCCCTCTGTATTCCTTAGTAATTAGTCAAACCGTGCAAATAAAGAAACCTCAATGAGGTCTGTCCATTGACAAAGAGAAAAAAAAAACACAGGTTTTGTTCCTGCGGAGATTTGAACCTAGGACCCTTGTGCCTGGAGCCAAAAACTTTACCTCTTGGCTACTCACAATGCTTTACATAAGACCTTTCTATGACTACAGAGAGGAAATGCCTGGTGATGTCATCCTGCTGGGTCACATAATATGCAAGTCAAACAAATCACACACGCCCCCTTCTGAGCACACAGAGCTAAAGAGCTGGATGCAGGAGGTATGAAATGAGATTGTGGCAAAACCCCTTATTGACGTCTATTCGTTGGCTTACATTCTACCGCTAGGTGCGCCAAAGTCTTGGCGCGTGGTGTTGAAGGCAGCGCCATCTTTCTTTGAAGCCAAACTCCTGTTGCAGAGGTCACATCCTTTTGCTAGATGAGGCGCAGTGTGTCTAAAACACACATTAAATGTGGTGTAAAGCAGGCACGTCATGCTATGTACCACAAATTGCATCTGAATTCTAGCACAACTACCTTGATAAATGCGCTCAGTGGTGCGGTTTCACGTTAGGTGCTGTTTTAGTGTAAAATGCTTGTTTTATGCTTAAATACTTTTTTTTTTTAAAAAAAACTGTGAACCCGGCCTTAGAATGACATTCATTTTCTAGATAAATTTGTGTAGACTTGATTTAGTCCTTATTTCTATTGCTGGTGATGTAGCAACCCGAACTAATGGCCTCCACACTCACAATGATGCTATTCAGACCTGTTTAGGCTGGGACCTGTATTACTGCTGGATGAATGGGGGCTTGTTACCTGCACAGGCAGTTACCCAGCTTTCCTGGACTCCCAAAATTGAGCAATCTGACGCCCCAGAACTAGGAAAGCAGTGCGAGAACCCTTGGGAAGACTACAGTGCCAGCGTCTTGTGGTCACCCAGCTTACCCAGCGACACATAGAAGTCAGGTCCATTCTAATAACTTGTCTGAAGGAGCAGCTCAGAGGCTTTACTGAACCTGATGACTTTGCCTTTTGCAAATGAATTGAATAGTAATTTCCGATTTATTCCACTCGCTGCCTGCAGCCACATTGTGATGAGTAACGGAAACCTCTGCAGCCGCTCCGGAGACTGGATCCTGCGGGAGCTTTGACAGCTGTAGCCTCTGATCTGTGGATTGATGATGGGAAGTTCCACTGTTGGTCCTACATGTTGTAATGGGCGGCACCTGCAGTGAGATCACATTGGGGATGGATTTCCATGGAGGCGCTCTGCTGTAACAGATGTGTCCCTGGATGCTGGTCGTATGCACTGAGCAGCTTATTAGGACCTTTTATCTCCGTCCAGGGAACATGGAGCGCCTGCCCGTAGCAATGCAGTCCTGGCCAGCTGTCACCTGCATTGTAAAGAGCCACCTCCTGGATTTCAGGGAAACAAAGCCGCCATAACAGTGACTCTGGGCTGATGCTGTGACTATTGGCGTCCAGCTTTTATCTTTTAGGTCAACAGCAGAGAGGAGTTGTACGATAAAAGGGTGGAGCGGCGTTTCCTAGAACTAGACTTCCAGTGGTGTCTTGTGACTTTTTTTAAGCTATTTTTTGGGTTAGCTGCACAAAGGTGCTGGTGACGCCGGTGATGCAATCCACTAGAGCCCATAGGGGTTGTTACCTTTCTTTCCTTTCCAAATCTTGCCGTCAACACTGCGTGGCTGCAGCGGTCACATGCCACTGCTTACATCACTATTAGGAGCGGTGATGTAGGCAGAGGCACATGACCGCTGCAGCCAATCAGCAGCTGCACCAGGAAAGTAAACAGAAGACTGGGGAGAGCTGGAACAGAGGCGAGGAGGAAGGGGGAGTACAGTTTTTTTTATTTTTTTATTTCCTTGGGCAGAGTACAGTATCTTTAATTCTTAGATAACCTTTAGAGGAGTTCTCCAGTCTTTCCTGGTCTTACACAATTTTGTATCTATTACTGAGCTTGTAACTACTTCTCTTTAGTTTGCTCATCAGTTTTTGTAGCATTTTGTCTTCATTGTTTGCTTCTCTTTTTTTCAGAAATGATGCAGTTGTCATTTCGGGGAGGAAGCTCGCCAGGCAGATCCGCCAGGAGGCCCGGCAGGAGGTGGAGCAGTGGGTGGCTACTGGCAACAAGAGGCCCCATCTCAGCGTGGTCCTGGTTGGGGATAACCCGGCCAGTCACTCATACGTGCTCAACAAGACCAGAGCGGCCGCTGATGTCGGTGTGTATGACTCACAGGATGTTGGTCAAAAAAACCTATAGTCTGTCACTGAGACTTCCCTTTAGAACCTACATTTTAACCTAAGTAAAACTGTTCCTTCTCTGCATAAGAGGCATTAATTACTGGGAAGGAGTCTGAAGCTTCTTTAGGGTTTTGTGCATTGTGCCTGGTGGAGCAGTTGAGCTCTGTTTGAATAGGGTTGATCGGTGATGCCAGATACATTGCAATGCTTAATAAATGTAATTCTTGAATGTCCGTCAAACCCTCACTGGAAAATGATGGAATGTTCATTAGGGTTCATTTTGTTCCTTTGCTGAAATTGCACCTCACATGAAACACCCTTTACATGACTGTCCAAAATTACACGTTTTCTAGAGAGATGGTTCTGTCAAACTGCAAGTTACTAGACATGGCGTGTTACTAGGATATGCCATCAGACTGATAGGTGCACCTCTGGCACCCGCACCTATCATTAATGGGCCCCCAAGGCTGAGGAGTAGACTGGAGAGCTGGTCGCACTTGCGCATAATTCTCCATTCTGTTCTATGGGAGTTGAGTACAGGTGAGCAGTTTGCTCTGTAATTTAAGGGGACCTTCCCAGGGTAGATGCGGGTCCCAGGGGTATCAGACATTGATATGCCAGACCTAGCAATGTGCCATCAGTCAATGGCAGGAACATCCCTTTGATACTCATTACATTGTCAGCACCCTATAGCCTCCAGTCCCCAGAGCTATGTGGGATGTTTTATTTTGAAGGGTCTGTCATTTCCCAGCACTCTTCATGTTATAAAGATGTATGGAATATTTTGATACAGTGAAACCTGCTATGTGGGGCGTGTTGCTCCTTTTCGTCTGATCAGCTTCTTGTCTGCTGTTGGTCAGAGCATCATACAGGCTCACAAAGTTTGCCCAATGCCATCACCACCTTTCCCCAGGAAAGCCGTAAACTATTCATGTTCTGCCCCTTTGTTCCAGTGATTATAAGGATTTTGGCACCGGGACTCGACTAATCACATCTTGACAGGTCACGAACACCCCTAGAAGGCAACCTGTTAGACAAAACCTTTGAGATAGTGTCAAACTGTGAATAATGTAGAAGGCAGCACTGATTTACCAGATGAAAATGGTCCGTAAAATTGGCAGAAGTGCTTGGGCGCTGGTGACCTTTACATGCAGGTGCTTGCGTGCAGCTCTGGTCAGCAGTCATTAAAGGTTTCATCTTGGTATTTCTATAGGTTTTGGCTAATTCTCATTCTTCTTCACCTTAGGAATCAGCAGTGAAACTATACTCAAGCCCTCATCCATCTCACAGGACGAACTTCTAGATCTGATCAGCAAGCTGAACAATGACCACAATGTGGATGGTCTGCTGGTGCAACTTCCTCTGCCAGGTACGTGCTGCTAAAACAAGGGGCCAAGACCTCCCTATCCCTTTAAAGGGGCTTTGCCACAAAGTGACTTCCTTACCTGTTATCTGCTCAGGAAAGAAAATAAACAAATCATGCTGTCATGAATGGCTGCAGGGGGAGAGAGGGGGCCCAAGCAGAGCAAGTAAGCAAGGGAGCATCTGCAATGATTACTAAGATAATTACATTACAACTAGTGGATTCTCTATACAGCAGAAAGCCTCATACACTGCACATTCCTCCCAGCCCCTTGCAAGCTCCTTCATGTTCCCTGTCATCAGATAAGTGCAAATATGCAAGCGGCCAGATCAGCTCCTGGTCGTGTCTAATGTAAACTTTTAAGTAACTAAGGGCATGTAAAGAAAGCTGTAGCTCTCACAGGCTTCACTTTTTGTGATCACATATATTTAGAAAAGTGATTAAATCGCCATTTTGGAGGATCCCACATAAACATTAAATCATGGCAAAAACCCCTTTAAGTCTTTGCATTCAGTACTCAGCTCAAAGACCTTTTTACTATAGCAGGAAATGCTTGGCGATAATGAATCTAATACTATTTGTGTATGGAAGGTATCGCTGAAGAGGAAGTCATACATGACCTGCCACAGAGTCCATATGTGGTACATGCAAATGTGCCAGACTAGTTGCAGATTTCACTCAGTTGTGTGACCTCTATGGTAAAAACACCTTCAAATTCATGGGTAACACATGCAACCAAGTTTGCAAACATACCATGTATGACTTTCCCTTGGACCAGATTCATGTCTGGTTCCCTTTATGCTCAGATCTGGTCTCTCTCCAAAGGACATTGTCCATTATTTTGTAAAGTTTGTAAAAATAGAGCTGTGACTTTGTAGGACTTGTCATTTGTCTTAAAGGGGTTGTCTGACTTTAAAAGTAAAAATAGGCCTCAGCTGCATTAAAAGAATTTTTCCCGTTTCACTCGCTGCCATTCCAGCACTGCCGCGGTCGGTGGCGTCGCCCCTCTGTGGGTTCGTGTTCCAGTCGGCACATCAGTGGCAGCCAATTATCAGCCTCAGGGGTCACATGCCCTTCTCCTGACATCAGGAAGTGAGCGGCATGTGAGCAGGGATGTCTGTGACCAAGCACATGACTGCTGAAGCTACTGGTTAACCATGGTGGTCACATGCTGACCGGAACAGAGACCCATTACAACACAGGCAGCTTCAGCTCCAGAACATTCGTGACTGAGAGGTTTGGTTTTGCTTTTTTATGCAGCTGTCGCCTATTGTTATACGTCCACTGTAAATAAAACGTACAAAATGATTATCATTAGTCTTAGGAAAATGACTTGGTTTGTGCTCATGTTGGGGTCTGGTTTGACTTCTTTAAATTTGCCAAGAGCAGCATAGCATGTGGTACTATAACTAGTGCAGGGGTATCAAACTGTGGCCCTCCAGCTGTTGGGAAACTACGACTAACATCATGCATTGGTATCATTTATAACAGTGGGCATTATGGGAGTTGTAGTTTCAAAACAGCTGGAGGGCCGCAGTTTGACACCCGTGATCTAGTGTATAAAAAAAGCTAGAGGATGTATGTGTGTAGCCCATAAGTTGTGATACTAGAGTGAACGCAGCCTTCACATACAGTACAAGAGTTTGCTGACTTGCTTGTGGCTTGTATCCCAGTTATGTAATATGACTCAAGACTGGTTGAACATTCAGCCCCTTTGCTGCCAAAGTATATGTAATATGTAGACTTGCATCATTGCCAGGTAAAGCTGCTTTTCTGGTGGAGTAAATTACCTTGCAGCTTATGAAGCTTTAGGAAACTGGCTTCATGCATTGGATTAGCTTTCAGAGGCTGCTTGGGGGTATCATTGCCCACACATCTGCTGATATAGAATATATAATCTGATAAAATAAAAAATATTGTGTGCACATTCTGTACATTCTCGAGTCAGTGTTTTGCATTTGTGCTTGTATGTTTTATTACATCACGAGTCTTGGCAGTTTAGGATTGGAATACTCAAATGGAATAAAACCAATATTTCCCTTTTTTTTTTTTTTTTTATAGAACATATCGATGAGCGAGAAGTGTGCAATGCTGTCATCCCAGAAAAAGATGTGGATGGATTCCATGTGGTGAATGTGGGCAGAATGTGCCTTGACCAGGACTCCATGCTACCAGCCACGCCCTGGGGTGTGTGGGAGATCATCAAGAGAACAGGCAAGTTCACTTTTATACAAGAAGAAGAAGAATTCTTTCCACTGGGATCATAGAACGTGTCCATGTGACCGATGTTTTTTTGGCCTGCACAGGAATCCCCACGCTTGGCAAAAATGTAGTGGTAGCTGGAAGATCGAAGAATGTAGGGATGCCCATTGCTATGCTGCTGCACACAGATGGCAGGCACGAGCGGCCTGGAGGTCAGTGCTTTCTTCCCTTCTGTCTGTCTTGGTTACATTTAACGCTAATTGTCCATGTGAGAATTTAGGCTATGTTCACACGGCTATGATTGGGGAGCATTTTGTCACTTATTTCGCGGCGTACTGCGCTCTAATACGAATGAAATGCACCCCAGTCATTACGGTAATCCATAGTTCTCATAGTGAACTATGGATTACACCTCCTCTCCCCGGGCGTACAATACGATCGTATTGTACACGCAGGGAGACAAATGACATGTCGATTATTCACAGCGCTTACACCCTGCGAGTAATGCATGTCTATGGGGCTGGCGGGCTGCTGGCGAGCTCCTGAACACTGGTGTAATTGCGGAGCGAACTGTACGCCCCACAGTTACTCCGTGTGAACATAGCCTTAGTGTTGCCACCCTATAAATACTTCAAAGTGCATTTTCCTGAGCATAGCTGTATATTTTGCAGGTGATGCCACTGTTACAATCTCTCACCGGTATACCCCCAAGGAACAGCTGAAGATGCACACGAAGATTGCCGATATTGTAGTTGCTGCTGCAGGTGAGTGCATTCTGGAGTCATTCTGCATGGTGTGAACTGTGCTACATTGTCAGGAAGGAGTTGGACATGGACTGCCATCCATTACAACCATCCTCCTCTCTCTCCAGGAATTCCCAACCTCATTACAGCTGACATGATAAAGGAAGGTGCTGCGGTTATCGATGTTGGAATCAACAGAGTGCAAGACCCAGTCACTGGGAAAGCCAAACTTGTGGGCGATGTGGATTTTGAAGGTAAATTTGAAATGACAGAATTTTGAGTAGCTAGGGATATAGCCAAACTACTGAACATGTACTGTAACCCCCCAGTATCCGCTCCAGCCCTAGGGCAGGGTGTGCATTTTTTCTCTTTACCCACTTCTTGATGGGGCATTTACTCTGTTCCTGACCACAAACATTTGTGTGTGTTTTAGTGCAGGTTTTATTTTAATGCTTCAGTCTTTGACAATTTTTGGCTTTTTGCTGTGAAGCTTTTTTAATGTATCTTTACATTAGAATGGTTTCTAAATAAAAGCAGGTAAAACAGTAACAAGTATTTCAAGTTTATTCACAAAGTGCCACTAAAATGATTGGTAATGGAGTCCTTTTTCCATTAGGGACTTTTTCGCAAGCAATATATAGTTTTATGGTTCTCACAAGCCAGGCTAAAAGTGGAAGTGTAGGGTGTCCATGCCACATTATTGCCTTACGAGGGGCACAAACACCTGTGAGGGCATTTTGCATTTTTTATTATTGTGGGTTTCCTCCTGTAAGGGTGCTTTCACACAGTGCGTTTTTGGTGCTTTTTTTGATGCGTTTTTTGTGCTGGAATGCACAACAATTAATGCTGTACATTGCTGCACAAAAATTGTGGTAATTACCAGGAATTTACCTCGATTTTTGCTGTGATTTTTGTGCAGCAATGTACAGCATTAATCGTTGTGCATTCCAGCACAAAAGACGCATTGAAAAAACACATCAAAAATGCACCGTGTGAAAGCACCCTAACTACGGCTGATATATTAACCCCACTTATGCGTAACACAGCCCCAAGCACTGATCTGGGTCCATTAAGACCCAGCAGTTCCTGTATTTACCTCACCTGTGACAGAAGTCAGGAGCTAAGATGTGTATGCTACAATCAAGCAGGCAGTAAACTGTAATGAACCATCCCTGCCTTCTCTGGAGAGTCAGGCTATTGCTGAAAGCTGGCTCTTCAGTCCTGCAGCTGCAAAATAAGCGAGGACACTCGGACATGGATCATAACTGACAGTGCAAGGACAAGAGTGGATCCAGTCCAAATTTTACAGTCAGTACATTGTGTGAGCAGATGGTAAAATCTATTGTTTGCTGAATTAACTCAGAAGGACTTTTATACATTTGGTGATTTAAGAGCTGTTATTTTTTGGGGGGTTTTTTGTGAGCTCCTAAAATTATTTTTGCACTTTTTTTTTTTTTTATGCAGAGATTTGAATTGGCAATGGGTTGTATCATGTTGAAAAGTACCTGGGTTTAAGAGGGGAGCCTCACATTAACCAGTGCTGCTGAATTGGGAGAGTGCAGTTGTATGTGCTTCACTCATTGTTTTGGTATATGTTGGGCTTGTGATGGCTTTTGGATTGTCAAAAAAATAAGAAATGTGACCGTATCTACTTTATAACACACACGTGGCCATAATCACAGCTACATGGCTTGCCAAAATGAAACTATTTGTAGCAGAAGGCAATACAAGCCCCAATGCTACAGGAGAGAAATTGCACCAATTCAGATTCCTGATGAACAATTCTTACACATCCATCCATGAGGGGGGTAATTGCTTTGTATAAAACTGCAAGTTTAATAAAAATTCACCCTAGTCTGCAGAAAAGCCACAACAGCAGACAGGGGAGATTGCGCAAATGCAAAAATACTGATAAATAACCACTCGCACGCCTGCTATTCATGAGGGAGTTATTGCTTGTTTTACAATTGCATATAGATACGGCTATATAAAGGCTTCCAGTTATGCAGTTAGGTGTGTTGCACCATGCTGGCTTACAACCATTTGACACCCTTAGGCCTCGTTCACACGGTTTATTTCGCCGCGTATTTGCCGACGGATTGACGATCGTCAATCCATGGGCAAATCCGTCCGAAATAAGTCACAGCCTATTTTCTATTGATTTCAATAGAAAATACGGCTCGTCTTTCACTCGTCGCGTAGTTCCTTTCCCGGATTGCCGCCGCGGATTGACGACGGCAATCCGGACGGAAAAACAATTCACATGTCAATTATTTCCGGACGGATTCACCACTAACAATGATTTAGATGGTGAATCCGTCCGGAAATCAGTTACAAATACGTGCCACACTTAGGCATTATTTGCAACTGATTTTCAACTGATTTCAGAACGTATTTACATCGGAAATCCGTTGTAAATACGTTCTGAAATAAGCCGTGTGAACGAGGCCTTACTATTCGATTGTGCAAGTTGCCCAGCATGTTTCAATCACAAAAGATGGTCACCCTCTGTTCCCCAATACTGAAAAAATATCAATCATGAGATATTAGGTGATATTTTGGCCAAAATACACAAGCTTGCATGGTCTTGAGACCCTACGATGACTTTACTAGCAACTTACACAAAGAATGACAGAACAATGGGACCTTAATTACTGAAAGCAACACATGGCCATACTCACAGCTACATGGCTGGATGAAAACCTATTCCCAGTGGGAGGCTTCATGAGAGAAGTTACACAGGTGCAGAATACTGATGAACAATTGCTCACACCTATCCATGAGTGGGGCAACTGCTTAGTGAAAAACTGCACATTATATGCAGAAAAGCCACAGTCCAATACAGAGGAGGTGTCACCATACACAGTGCAAGTGTCAAACTAGTACGCAGCATATATATTACATATATTACATGTGAACAGTGCTGAATATGTCTTAAGTTGTTGCCTTACCACGTTTGGGTTGACTATCTTTTCTTTGTAGAAGTGAGAAAGAAAGCCAGTTATATCACACCTGTCCCCGGAGGAGTTGGCCCCATGACTGTCGCCATGTTGATGAAGAACACAATCATTGCGGCAAAGAAACTGTTAAAACCCACAGAACAGCTGCAAGCCGTCCAAGCTGTCGCCATGTAACACGCGCTCAGTCAAAGAACTGTTTTTACATTCCAAACCCACTCCCATGAACAGGCCGATGATAAAATGCAATATTTGTATTTATTATAGAGAAGTTGACGTTATTTATTAAGAAGCAGAGTTCTCGCTCTTACAGAGCAAGGAGAATGGAGGCTCCTGGGGCCCGTTCCTCTGCATTAAATGCATACTTCTCACATGTGCTGTTACAGGTGGCTCTTACTAGTTACTGTTACATGTGCATGCTAAAGCCAAAGGTATAGACTCTGTTTTGCATCTAGGATGTTAGAAGGCAGGGTCAGACATGGAGATCTCTCCACTGATGGAAGGCCTTACAAGACCCATCCCTCCACTACTGACAGTCCCACTTGGTCAGTGATGGTCATCCATGGAGGATATTTTATTAGTGAGGAAGGGGATTTTTGCCCTTTTTCTATAATTGTTTGGACTGATTTTTTTTAAAAAAAAAAAAATATATTAATCACTATTATCCCTTTTACTATTAAGTTGTCGAGTTGATTTTAATTATCAGCTCGCCTGGCAGTTTGCTTTTATTTAAGCAGTGGATGGTTGAATGTCTATCTTAGTACATCTACTGTAAGTTTAAACACCATATTAATTTTCAGTCCCCTTGAGTATATTAATTTCAGGTGACAGCTGGTGAGCAAGATTTGGGTAATTTGGCTGATAATTGAAGGTCAGTGGTCTACATTTCCCCAGATACTAGGCTGCACACAGTGGGCTGTTAGGGTTTATTTTAAAAACTCATCCGCTCATGCATCTTTTTACACATTTTTACAGATTGAGTGTAATAGTGAATGGAGAGTGTTAAGCCAGTCAGATACATGACCGATGTGGAGAGCGAATTTTGGGAATTTAATACAGATTTTTTTGGGTGGAATTTATAATTTGTGTTATGCAGATGTGCCTGCTATTTAATTTTACCACCATGTGAGTGAAATGTAGGTGCTATTGTGACATGAATTAAAATTCTCAACTTCCATTTTGTGTTAGTCTTTACTTCAGTGAAAATATTGAAATACATTTCTACCAAACGTACAGCAGGTGCAAGTCAAGAGCACTCCTAAATGGATCCCTTTAGGGCATGTCCCCATGGCACCGGTTTGCGGCCGGTTTTTCAGACTTTGCGGTTTTGCAGATCATCTGAAAAACCAGCCGTAAAAGAACACACCGGGCTTCTATGGCAAACCCGTGCAGCAGTCCCCACTGCCGCCTGAAAAACATTGTGCATGTTCATGCTTCCGTCCGGTTTTCGGACGGAATATGAACATGGGAAGGGGGAGGGCTTTTCTACGCTCATGGCATTCCCACAAAATAGGACAAAGGGATTATCTGAGCCTTGTAGACTGATGGGGATTCATTTGGTTAAACACCTGATGCATGAAAGTGGAATGAGGTGCTAACCACATCTGAACTCAATGGGAAACACAATGTTCCCAATTTCTTACATTTTTACAGATTTAAAGATCCGTCTTGGATTCACTAATGAATCTTTTAAATAAGATGCCTCAAAACCAATTTGATTTACTTGGCCACCTTCCCGAATTTCTACTGTCTCCTCTTTATACAATCAATCCAGACACCTATTTTAAGAAGTGGAAGCTTAGGTTAAAAGACCTGGAAATGGGTACCAAGATCAAAAAGGGGTGACAGTCAATTTGTAAGCATGTGGTTAAGTCTGGAGCAATACACAGCTCCACGTAATACAACATGCAGTCTTAGTGTTGAATTTACCCCCAATGGCCTCCTCCCCAAACAGAATCATGGCATGTCCTAAATGTTGTGGAACAGGCTCTGATCTCTCAATGGCCTATGGGACATAGGCAAGTAATCTTTTGGGGACGCTATCATAGGCGTCAAGAGTGGTATGGTCTCTTAAAGCTTTGTTAGACCACATGATGGCCATTTCTGGGATGAGGACAACCTAGGGGATCATAAGGTAAAATGCCTCCCCCATTTACACCATTATGATCTTGGCAAAACGTGCTCTTCTAGCCAAACGGATAGTATACCTACAACTGAATTTATTACTACATAGGGGCTGTTCACACAGTGTGTTTTCAATGTTACACTTGGATACATTTTGGAGCAGAAATGTAGATGACAAATGTACGCAAAATCACTGTTTAAAATGTAAACATGGCATATGTTTGCATACGCTTACATCTGTTTATTACTTAGAAAATGTATGTTTTAAACATTTATACTTTGCCAATAAAATCACGTGATGTAAATGAAAAAATATGTAAAGTATGCATTAAACATATGCAATCTAATACATTTGTTTGCATACGTCAATCATAGACTTCAATGTAAAAAAAACAAAACTATGCAAACTAATGCATTTTTTTCATGACCCAAATAAATACAAATAGGCATAGTAGACAACTCATTTTGGATGCATCTCCCAAAAAAAAGTATTCACACGTATGTGATGTCAGAGGCAAAAGTATGCACTCTTGACTGTACTGTACTCAATGAATGTCCTGCTGAGTTTGGACACCTATTTGTACCATCCGAACATATACATTTAATGTATCGGCAAAACACTGCCTTAAAAAGGCTTTCCAACTAGTATGGATAGATGCGGAGAAGAAACAGTACTGAGACATTCGTTAGAAAATGGAAATCCTTTGTTAATATAAAATATCTGAAATGGGTCAATGAGTGTCACAATTTTCCATATCTTCCTGGTACCTTCAGGAATTCATTGGAGGAATGTTGGGTCAGCCGCAGATCGTAGTGACTAAGGCTCAGAGTATCTTAGAATTTTCTCTGAGTTATAGCCGTGGCATGAGACCTTTCTAACTCCTCTGTGAATTTTATTAATCTTTCCATGCAAAGTTCTTATTGATAGTGTCACATCCATCCTCCCTTCAATATGGGGCAGTCCTTTTGTCTCCTTTGCAGGAAAGCACCCCCAAAAAATGATATATCCAGCCCTATGCTTAACGATTGGTATGGTGTTCTTGCGGTTGTACTCGTCCTTCCTCTAAACATGGTGAGTGGAGTTGAAACCAAAAAGTTCTATTTTGGTCTCATCTGACCACATGACCTTCTCCCATGCCTCCTCTGGATCATCCAGATGGTCATTAGTGAACTTCAAATGGACCTGCACATGTGCTGTCATGACCAGGGGGGACCTTGTGTGCCCTGTAGGATTTTAATCCATGATGATGTAGTGTAACGAACTGTAATCTGAGTGTGATCCCAGCTCTATTCAGGTAATTAACCAGGTCCTTCTGTGTAGTTCCGGGCTGATTCCTGACCTTTCTCAGAATTATCCTTCCCTCCCGAGGCGAGATCTTTCATGGAGCCCCAGACCGAGGAAGATTGTCATTTTGTGTTTCTTCCTTTTTCTAATTGTGCCAACAGTTGCTTTCTCACCAAGCTGCGGCCTATTGTCCTGTAGTCCATCCCAGCCTTGTGCAGGTCTACAATTGTGTCCCTGGTGGCCTTAGACAGCTCTTTGGTCTTGGCCATGGTTGAGAGGTTGGAGTGTGATTGTGCGGACAGGTGTCTTTCATACAAATAACAAGTTCAAACAGGTGCAATTAATACAGGTAATGAGTGCAGAGTAGGAGGCTTCTTAGGGGCCGTTCACACGGCTAATTTGGGCACGGATTTCAGCCGTACTGCGCACCGTATTTGCGCTGCAGTACGGCTGAAATCCGTCCCTGTCATTACGGTAATCCACAGTTCTCACAGAGAACTATGGATTCAGTCTCCTAAGTGACATGTCAATTATTTACGGCATGTACGCGCCGTGAATGACTGTCTATGGGGCCGGCGAGCTGCCGGCCTCCCGCCCCCGCTTCACGGCAGCCGGCGTAATTGCGGGGCGAAATCCGTCCCGCAATTACATCGGCAATAAGCCGTATGAACCGGCCCTTAAAGAAAAACTAAGCGGCCTGTGAGAGCCAGAATTCTTGCTGGTTGATAGGTGATACTTTCATGAAAAGAAATACAAATTATTTAAAAATCATACGATGTGATTTTCTAGATTTTTTTTTTTTTTTTTTTTAGATTCTCACAGTTGAAGTGTATCTACGATAAAATTACAGACCTCTCCATTCTTTGTAAGTGGGAAAACTTGCTAAATCGTCAGTATATCAAATACTACTTTTCCCCACTGTATACTCTGGAGGCTGACCAGGCATTGGCTGGTTCACCTTCCCCGATTTTGTTTCTCCTTCCTATAAACTCAGTACATCTTGTTACAGCAATCAGTCATGTATCTGTGGGGTTTTCACTCTACATAGAGGAAATGCATACTCACCACGGCTGGCTGACTCACTCTGAAGCACATTATTGCACGTATGTGTTCCGATTAGATTATTTGCATTGACTCGGCAAACTGCACCTTTAGAGACTGTAGACATTTTCTACAATGTGAAAAGGGAGCACTACTGTTACCAATGCTTCAGTTGGCAAACTTCTTCTTTATGAGGCTTCCTTTAGACTCCTGCTCTATACTCCACTTTGCCCCATTCATACAGTAAAAAAAAATGGCAGAACCAGAGTGAACTATCATACACTGTCTACGATGTCTTCATAAACCACTCAGGATCTTTGTAAGGCTTAGTGACTTCTCAATCACTGTAGTGGCTGTAGGGGTCATACTGGGGTACCTAATGCCCACCCTCTAGCTATGGTACTTGGTTCTCACACTCTGCCTTTCTTCCTAAAAATCTGCCCCTGCCAAATGTCCACCTGAAATGTGAATAAGGCCTAAAGCTGGTTTTACTGATTGAAAAGGCGATGTAAGGCCAGGTTCACATTTGCATCAGAGTTTCCATCAAAAGTGATGATAAAAAAGCGGACCCCTTTAGTTGTCAATAGAGTGCATGGAGGCGCCAATGGTGATGTTGTAAAACTGATCTGATGCCACCTCTGCAACAGAGGCTCCAAAACAGAATCTCCAACTGAGATGTGAAATGGGCTCTGGTCAGTTACAGAACAAACCCGGTGTTAGGCCTCATTCACAGTTGTATATGCAAATACAGATCAAATATGGATGCGCACTATGGATCTACTTTTTCCAGTTGGTATTTTATGTTCTAAATCATTGTTTTTTTTAAATAAACACAATTTTTGTAATGTTGCAGAGGTACAGGTAATAAAAAGGAACAAATATGCACAAGTGAACTATTTAAACATGTTTTGAAATGTAAACCATTGACTTCTGTGGGCTTATCAGTGGTATCCATATGGACAATGTTGGATTGGGGTGTCTGGCGCCCAACCTACATGGCTGCACAGGAGTCTTAGGTAATGTTCACACGGCAATTGTTGGGACTTATTTTGTGCCGTACTGCGCTTAATATGGGGCGAGATACGGCCCAGTCATTACGGTAATCCACAGTTCTCATAGGGAACTGTGGATTACGTCTCCTCTCCCCGCTCGCACAATACAGCGGACGGGGAGAGACGTGACATGTCAATTATTCACGGCGTATTTGTGCTGTGAATAATGAATGTGCCCCCCGCCCCTGAGCACCCGCCGTAATTGCTGGCGAAATACGTCCCCGGAATAACACCGTGTGATCATAGCCTTACTCTCTGCCTCTTTATGACTTTGCCTTTCTCCCTTAAAAGCAGCCCTAGGCCTGTCATGCTCAGGGGACCACCAGGTGGTCTCTCCTGCTTCCCAGTGGGCCAGTCCACGCCTGAATGTAGATCTTTTGGAACATTCTGCATATTGGGGACAAAACAACAACAACACACCAAGTGCATTAAAAATAACATGCGTTGAAAACAAATATTAATAAAATCTAAAGATACACGTGTACAGGTTATTCTTAGAGTGGCTGGCACATCTGCTGCAGTAATCTGTTTTAGTATAGGATATGTGGACATACTGTACATAAGATATTTTTGTGTAGGTTCCAGTCCTAGTGTCAGCTTACCCATGCTGATCCAAAAAGAAACAAAATACTGCTGTATTAAAGTGGCCTACAAATGCTTGGACACAGGCATATTTTTTATCATATATTCAGGGCCGTCTCTAGGCTAAATTGCACTCTGGGTGGAGAGAAAAAATATGAACCCCCTTGTCCATTAACATGTTGCACTGCGCTGTGACGCATTACATAACTATTAACCAGTCCCTGACCGCCTCCCCTTTACTGTCACATTTTCCTTTCTGGAGCCCATCTCAAAACTACTGTTCTTTGCTTCCCTGTCCGGTGCCTTTGCTCAGTCTTATGTCAACTCATACAGACCGGTGAGATTACATCATCAGGTCAGCCTGTTATCAACATGGAGTGCTGGTGCTTTTCATCACCAAACTGTAGGTGACCTGAAGGAGCAGGACAGAGGGTAGTAAACATAAAAGGTCTATAAAGATATATGCCCCCCTGCAGGTAGGTATATTAGCCCTCTGTATGTGGGTCAGTATATAGCCACTGTAGATAGATAGGTAGGTAGGTAGCTATACAAACTCCCAGTCAGTAGGTATGTATATACTTTTTATATATCCATATCTGTCCTAGTTTTTTGTGTTGAGGATGACCATTGACTCTTCTAATGGAGTATTCCATATGGTATCCACGGTCATGTGATCCCACACAAGTGTTTTTAATCCCCCTCTCCCCAGTTAAAATCCTATGCAAATCTAAAGGGGGTTCACAGTATAATCTGGGGGATTTCACCGTATTGCACGCCGTACTGCGTACAATACCCCGGGAAATCCGTCCAGCCATTACGGTAATCCCATTTCTCTTTAAAAAATTGGATTCCGTCCCTCCCCCCATCGGCGAATCCGCCGGGCGGGGGAAAATTTACAGTTCTTTATCCGGGGGGATATGCGCCTGGTAATGAAAGCTAGGGGGGTCGGCGGGCAGCGCCCCCCCCCCTTTTAAAAACCCGTAATTGCGGGCGAAATCCGTCCTGCAATTACGGCTTGATTAAGAGCGATCTGAAACGCGTCAGCCAGGACGTTATATGTGAAATGTTATCGATGTGACATCTGTCCTGTTCATGGATTTCTAAAGATTTGGAGAAATAAAAACGTATTCATTTTAATGTGTCTACGAGTAGACGCTGGCATTCATTTATTGGTCACTATGATGCACCCATGCACTGACCCAACGAGGAGGGGCGGCGCCATATATCAGAAATGGGGGAAGTTGGGCGTGTTGAGGACAGGACATAGGGGCAGTGAGGGGCCACGACAGCAAAACGTTTTTATGTTGGGAAAGGGGCATGTGAGGCAGGAAAATTGTGAAGCTGCAGGAGTGGAGAGCCAGCGGTGAGATCCAGATCAGCTCTGCTGTCACTGCTGGTGACTATATTCCCCCTGTATCAGAAGTGTATAAGTCAGCTACAGGGAAAGCCAACAACAGGAAAAAATATATCTGAAAAAATACACAACAAGGTTATTTTTCTGACCTTAGTTTCCTGTGGTTATGCCGCGGTATCTGTAGGAATACTGTGAAAAAGGTCCCCCAAACGATACCTGTGATTGAACCCAGAAACTTTATGTAAATGAGGCTCTAGTTGCAAATCTTAAATATGCTCCTGCATCCAGGGGTGATGGTTGGGGAAAAGAAACTGTGCCGCCCCCAAAACACTACCGTGAAAGCGGTGAGTGGTCCTACAACACTCACAGTCAGCACTCACATCGAAGCACTTGGACCAAGCGGTGGGTGAGAAGGATGCCAGCACCAGGCTATCCATTTATATTCTCGCAAAAAGGGGAAAAAGGGATATTTTACCAAAAGTGTCTAATACTTAGTGTATACTTAGACTAGACAGTCTTTAAATGCGCCACCTTTATCATAGTGTTGATAGATCTGGTGCATGTTTAGGGGCCGTTTACATGGCAAGTGACAAATGCGACGGTATTTGCCGTTTTGCGGGCCCCCCCCGGCCACAGGGGAGGGTTTTCCCCCCCAATGAGTGGGAGAAAAAGGCCTCCCCTTTACTTGAATGCACATATTCCGTCCAAAAACCGGACCAAGAAAATTCATGTTCAAACTCTATTGGGCGGCCCTCGGGGGGAAAGACGCCGGGGGAAAAACCCGGCAGTGGGGACTGCTGCACGGGTTTCCATAGGCACTGTTTGTCATTTTCGGCCTGAAAAACCAGCTGAAGACCCGTGCAGTGGGGACATGCCCTTAAAGTTTCAAGTCTAACTTTATACCTTCTATTAGTTGCCTGACTTTGTGCCACTTATTGCACCAAAATTTTGCTGGATTTTTTTAGCGCACGGCCTCACACACCAGGCTATGTTTGCTTTCCACAAAGCCTTACCTCTTTTGTTGGATGATGCACAGAAGTATCTGGATAAAGAAAATATGTTAATAACATCATTTTTTTCTGTACGCCTTTGGGCTCTGTTGCGCTATTTAACCCTATGGACATGTTTATTGTGTACACCAGGAGCCTTCCCAGCATACACACCAATTGTACATGTCAAACATGATGTGAAACTAGACTAAAGGTTTTGCATGGATGTCACAGAGACCACAATACTGGACTGGAGCTTCCAGGGAGTCCTGTAGTTTGAGAGTATAGGGCTCTTGTAAGAATACCTTTACATTTTGCAAAGGCATGCAGTTTATGCTACCTAATTATATCACTCACAACCATGCTGCATCTTGTTGGGGAAATCTTTTGCTTCTTTCTGATAATAATATTCTAGGCAGGTTTCAGCAAGTTTCTGCTATGTGTGCGCTATGGGCTATGTGTGTAGAGAGTATCTGAACGTAAATGAACACAGGACCATTGCTTGTAGGAAAGAATACAGTGGAGGCACCAAGCAATGTCACATGAAGGGGTCCGTAATATGGACAAACTAGAGACAACTCGCCACCTACAACCTTTCAGTGACTTGTGTGGTCTTCAATGTGTCTGTCAGTCCACAGCAGCAACATACTTGAATACTTGTAAGGATCCAATAGACAGCTAAATAAAACATCCCTGCTTTATTATACAAATAGATGATAGGTAACCACACAAAAAAACAAAACGCTGACGCGTTTCAGACCGCCATTGGCCCTTGGTCACAGTGTGAAAATGAAGCTTTAGCCACCAAGTTATAAAAGCAATGGAACCAATCAAAAACCTTAATGAATGTGGAAATGCAATGACCGAAAGAAATTGGTGTCTGTTTAGCACGCAGCACTAAAAAGATACATAGAGGACATTAAAAAGAAAGCTAAGGAATATTAGTAACTTTATAGCAAATCTGCTCTGTGGTTTAAACCAGCAGGGGCATGTGTTCCCAGCCTCAAAATCCAAAAAGCTTCTCAGCTCAAGACTATTTCTTCAATCTCCCCCACTGCATGGTTTGATCACTCGGTCAATAACATAAAAACCAAACGAATATAGATTCCTCTGGAGAACATCAACAAAATGTTTTACATTAAAGGGTTTTTTTCACCACAGGCTTTCACAGACATGAGCTGTTTCTATCTGTCTTAAAACTTCAAATCCAGGGGCGGGTCTCTCTTCACAGTAGGCATGTATCTCCTCTCAGTAGGTGTGTCTCTTCTCCCAATAGGCACGTTTTTCCTCACTGAAGACAGGTGACATCATCACTCCCTCTCCTTGTCCCTACTCCCTCCCTTGGTCCTCAACTGTGTGTGCAGGGTTGGGAGAGATTCACATCTCTACAGACATCCTGCAGTGGTCAGTTCTCATGCCTGGAGAGCTGTCACCTCCCTTCACAAGCTCCTTGTAACCAGAACACTGTATTGGTGTAAACGGTTACAGCCTGAAATGATGAAATAAATGTGAGAAATACACTCTGCTCTCCCCTCTGTTATCAGGCAGGAGGTAGAGGGGGAACAGAGTGTATTCTTCACATAGAGCTATCACTTGGAGAACAGCATAGAAAGTTCAGGCAGCCTTTATTACACATACTATAGAGAATCCACAGCACACCAAAAGGATGCTATTTCACAGAAAGTTTAATAATTGATGTAGCAGAGTATGATTATATAAAAATGTATATGATTCAGATTACTGAATAAGAACAAATGTAACAACAAATCTCATTGGTGTCGAATATTTCATAGGTGTCAATCACAACATTTTGGCTGAACAAAGCCTTTGTTTATCAAGTGACATCAAAATTGTAGATGATGTGAAATAAGTAGCAAGGGAGTGTAGTGTAAGTAGATAAGCATAGAGAGCCAAATGATGGCAGCTAGGAAATGCTGACGACACCAAGGAGGAATTCAAAGGGAAAAGCTTAGCAAGATGCAGTCGCTTAGGGAGCGGCAAGAGGAACGCAGGCAGACCTGCACATGGAGAGAGAGGATGTGCGAAGACGTCCAAATGAGCCGAGAAGTGGCCGGCACAGTGCTGCATCATCTGTGAAATAGCATCCTAGTGGTATGCCGTGGATTCTCTATAGTACATGTTACTGGGTCTAGCCAACCATTTTCCACTTTGAGCACCCATTTTTTCCTCTATTCCTTGTTGTGCGTAACCATTTTTCCACAGCCTTTATTACACAGACACAGACAGCCAGCTCCTAGTTACAGCTTCATTTTTACACAGTTCAGAGGGGAGTGGAGGCAGCACAAAAGGTGTATCCCGCACTGTGCTGAACTAAATATCAGGCAGCCAATCACAGCAAAGGGGGCCCGACCCCGGGCTTCAGATTTAGCTGAGTTGTCCAATGTAAAATGAGAAAAAAATAAATAAAAATAGGCTACAGCTTCACACGGGAATGTTCACACGGCGCAGTTGCGGGCCTACTTCGGTGCGTAATTTTGCCAAAGTACGCCCCGCAAATACGGTAAAAACTTCCTCTCTGCTGAACTCTTTGAGTGCTAGTATATACGCTAACTTTTTCCTGTTGAAGTAAATGTGCGCCCGTAACAAGAAGTGTCACTTCTTTCGGGTGCTTACACGCTAGGAAATACTGGCTTGGCTAAATATCACTTTGCTTTCCAAAGACCCAGTGGGTCAAAAGCAAATTGAGGATTTGTTACATCCTATAGAGGGTGCTTGAGCTTCTCTGCTCCTTTCCCATAAAGCCTTGTGATAAACTAATAAGAGGCAGGGCCATTGCTCTGTTGAAAATATGCGCGCATACCTGTGCACAAATTGCGGGAAATTGGGGCGCATACCTGTGCACAACGCAATATGCCGTGTGAACATACTCTAGTACAAAATATTTATGATATTTATATATTCACTGCCATTCCAGCACCGCCGGTGGTATCTATTTGCCACTGAAGCCACTGATTGCCTGCAGTGGTCACACACTGACTGCAGAAGAGGAAGCAAACAGATACTGGGGGACACTGCTGACAGATTCAGCGCTGGAACAGCTGTGAGTGCAAAGGAAAGTATATTCATTGTTACATTTTTATTATGCAGCTGTAGCCTAATTTTAAATTTCAATTCTAATTCGGACAACTCCTGAAGCTGGGTTCACACATTTGATTTTTTTGTACTGCAATAAAAATGGATGCAGTCCATGCATTTAAAAAAAAATCATCAAATCATCAATAGTTTTTCAACAGCATGTTTTTTTTTTTTTAAATGAATGTATTTTCACAATTAAAGGGGTTGTCCAGTTTATTTTTTATTAAATATATTTAAATAAATAATAAAAATTATATTTTTTTATATAGTGCCAACATATTCTGCAGCACTTTACAACTTAGGGCTTGTTCACACGGAGTTTTCACTCCGTGTTACAAGCGCTTTGTAGATCCGCCTTGGGGACCGACAGGGTCGGACCCAAGGCGGTCTAAAACAATTTAGCAGTGAGTTTATCACTGCTCGCTATGGACGAACACGCAGCGGCGTTTCACTTGACAGATATCCACTGCGTTGTTTCTAAAGCGCCGTGGGTCTGTCTTGGCAAAAGAATTTGACATGAAATTCTGATAAAGTCGTTGCTATTTGTTTTAGACTCGGTCTTGGGGTCATTCCTCTCGGGTCCCAAGACGGGATTACAAAGCGCTTGTAACTCGGTGTGAATACTTCGTTGTGAACAAAGCCCTTAGGTGGTCATAAAGTACAGAAAAAAACAAAAACATGCCACTAAAAATATCTCTTACAGATCAGACACAAGGTGTGACAGCCCTATGTGGGAATAAGGGTTAGACGAAAGCTGAGAAGTGCTTGGTTTACATAATGGTCCAACCATGTTTCATAAATACAGGGTAATTTGTGTAAAAGGGGATGAACCTGCCATCCAGACAGAACACCTATACAGACAGGAGATCTACACTGCTCCAAAAAGGAAAGGGAACACTTAAACAACAAAATGTAACTCCAAGTCAATCACACTATGGACTGCTATGAACTGGCCTGCCCATTGCCCAGACCTGAAATGAGCACATCTGGGACATCATGTGTTGTTCCATCCCCTAATGCCACGTTGCACCACAGACTGTTGACTGATGCTTTAATGCAGGTCTCGAAGGAGCATGCCCAGGCGTTGTAGGGAGGTCATACAGGCACGTGGAAACCACACACACTACTGAGCCTCATTTCCTTGTCTTGAGGCATTTCCACTGAAGTTGGATCAGCCTGAAATTTGATTTTCCACTTTGTGTTTGAGTTTCATTCCAAATCCAGACCTCCATGTGATATTAGACTATGTCTACACTGCACAGAAAAACGTCCATTTTTTCAGCGGTTTTCGGTTTCTAAAATCGCTGCAAAAACCGACTGAAAGCATCCCCCATAGACTCTATTGTAAAAACGACCTGCTGTCTACACTGAGCTTCTTTTTTCTTCTAGTTTTTTTTTACTGGTCGTCTTTTGCAAACTATTGTATAAAACGCCAGAGCAGGACAGAAAATTTACTACAGCGCCGGACGTTTTGTGGTGCGTTTTTTGCCGCAATTTTTCAATTTTTCAATGAAAACCCTCCCAGGAGACCCAAGTCCCAGCTATAGTGGGTGTTAACAAAAGTTATACCTTATCAAATCTGCATACAAGTGTCTGATGTGTCCTTATTTGTACCGTTCGTAATAAAATGATCATGCTTTGGTCACTAACGATTTTTGCGCAATTCTATTTTTTTTGCTAAAATCCTTTTATTTACAGATTTTGGCGCTAATAAAGTTATCTCGCTCCTGACAATAAAAATACGTTATTTTACGGATTTTCAGCGCCATAATCCATAAAAAGCTGGATTCTTAGCATCAAAGGTGAGATAACATTATTAGTGCCAAAAACTGTATTTTTGGCACAAAAACTAGATAACTTTAATAGCAGCAAAAACCGTAAAAAAAAAGTTTTTCAGCGCCAAAATCCGTAAAAAACATGTATTTTTATCGACAAAAGCAAGATAACTCTAAATTTTGTTTTTTTTTTTTTATTTTTTTTACAAACAAAAAAAAAAAAAAAAAACCCCACCCCCCCCCAACAAAAAACAAAAAAAAAAAAACAAAACCCAAACAACAAATTTTTTTTTCTTTTTTTTAAAAAAAAAAAAAAAAAACAAAAATAAAAAAAAAAAACACCCCCCCCCCCCCCCCACACCCCCCCCCCCAAAACCCCCCCCCCCCCAAACAAAAAAAAAAAAAAATAAAAAAAAACAACCGCAATTTCGAAAAAAAAAATGTTAGCACCAGAATCCGTAAAAAATTTTTATTTTTGGCAACAAAAGCGGAAACTAAACTTTAATGTGCAAAATCGCTAAATAAAACGGATTTTTGGCGACAAAAGCGAAATAACTTTATTAGAGCCAAAATCCGTAAAAGGACTACAAGATTACATATAGATGCAATAACATGCTTTACACACCCTTTTCTAGGGTGGAGTTACATTCAATGGTTTAATTTATGCATACATTAAAAAACAGACTTGAAGACAAGCAAAAAACATGCATAAAAATGGTGCCAAAAATGCAAATCGCGGCAAAAAACAGCCGTTTTTTCAGCTGCTTTTGACAGTCAGTGAACAGAAAACTCAGTTTTTGACGTTTTAGTATTTAGTTTTCTGGTCGTTTTTTGTCCACTGCAGTGTAGACATAGCCTTAATTTTTTCATTGATTCGTTCTTGTTAGGCCTGCCTAAGAAGATGTATTCTCAGCGTGCACTTAAAACTGTGAGGGTTATGAGTAGACCTGATCATACGGGATAGAATGTTCAATTTTAGCATGGGTGAAATCTTGGAGATGAGAATGGGAGGTTCAGATGGTTGATGATGTAATCTAGATCAGCGCAAGCAGAGAGACCGGGTAGGGTAATAGACAGAGATGAGGGAGGAGATGTAGGGGGGTGCAGCACTGTGGAGAGCTTTATGGGTGAGAGTGAATAGTTTTCACTGTATTCTCTACTGAATGTGCAACCAGTGCAGTGACTGACACAGGATAGAGGCATCAGTATAGAAGCTGGAAAGAAAGATGAGCCTGGCTGCTGCATTCAGGAAAGATTGGAGAGGGGAGAGTTTGCAGAGAGGAAGACCGAATAGCAAGGAGTTACAGTAGTTGAAAGAATAAGAGCAACAATGAGGGTTTGAGTTGTTTACACAGTAAGAAAAGGGCGGATTCTGGAGATGTTCTTGAGGTGCAGATGACAGGAGCGGGCAAAGGGTTGAATTTAGGGAGTGATGGACAGATCGGAATCTAGTATGACTCCAAGACAGCCGGCGTACTGCCTAGGAGTTAAAGTGGTACCACATACTGAGAGAGAAATAGAAGAGGGGGGTTGGTTAGTAGATGGTCGAATAACAAAAAGTTCAGTTTTAGTGGGGTTTAGTTTCAGATAGAGAAAGGATATGATGTCAGAGACAGTGGACAGACAGTCACTGGTGTTTTAACAAAATAATAGAAAAAAGAGAGTATATAGTTCAAAATTGCAAATATAACTTTATTGATAACATGATTAAAAAGAATTATCACCATAAAAAGGCATATCAAGGGATCCAAATAACTGCAGACATATGTTAAGCCACACTATGCACAGTATATACAGGTCTAAATTCATATAGGATGCTCCACACACAATGTCTATAGATCAAAAAAGCATTTAGTATAAGTCAATTGTCTGAATGGTATAAATAGTACCTATGTATAGAAATGACCCATAGTGAGTTACCACTTATGAGAATACAACTGTAGCTCACAAGAAGAGGAGATCCTAGCATAGGGGAATAACAGCCCGTGCCCCAACGCGCGTTTCACGTTTGCTTCCTCAGGGGGTGTTGCATTGGAGTATCTAAGCTGTTTAAATATCTCTAGCCTAATAGGTGTCAGCTGCGGTGCAACTGCGGTGCATGCGCCGTGTTCGGAAGGAGACGGTCATCCGTGCCCCACTTCCGGCTGTCATATGCAAATGCGCATGCACGGACGAACAAAACATCCGGACATGCGCATCGCACATCAGGACGCCGAAGCGGGAACCGGTGCCAGAATCCCCAAACGGGGCATGCGCACAATGCGCTCACAGCACCATGGATACATGGCTATCGCTCTAACTCATCTTTGGTAAGTATGATATAGCAAAAACTCATATAGTATACAGTAATGGATCTCACAAAACCGATCTAGTATCCCATATCCCTAAAGAGTATATCAATCAAAAAAATCCATGCATGACATACTCATCTAAACATAATATGACTGACGAAAATTATATGTATAACAATACCATCACCATAGGCACCAAAAATAGTGGCACTGAGTATCTACAAAATCATCAGCACAAGTACTAAAACACGATATCATATAATACAAATATACAAATTAATCACAATACACAATATCATACAATACAAATTAATCACCTTCAATATATTTTTCTTGGTATTTTTCGCGAAAAATACCAAGAAAAATATATTGAAGGTGATTTATTTGTCATCACATACTCTTTCTGAAATGCAGCTTGAGGTGTTGGGTCTAGGATTAACATTCTCTCCAACTAATCAATTCAATTTTTTTACAGTCCTAAAAGATCTCCATTTATTCGCACAGAAGTTGATCTTAAAAAGACTGCATGCAAATAAAGAAATGATTAGGACATTTCCGACTGAGGAGGAAAGGAATGCAGTGGGTGTCCTAGAGGAATTATTATCTGAACAGAGCATCCCTGTACCAGGTACTTTTCCATCAAATCTCTTTCCTAAGTCATCTGTCTTTCCCCCCTTGTCCTTATGTCTACAGATTGAAATTTTTGTGAGATTAGTTAGCAATGACATGAAAAAACTTTCTGAAAGTCGTGGTAGAGACAATCTCACTAGACAACAAAGAGATGCTCTGAAAGAGCTACAAGCAATGACTGACGTGGTCTTTAAACCAGCGGACAAGGGGGGAAACATAGTGACTTGGCCAGTTGAGAAATATAAAAGAGAAGCCGCACGCCAACTAAGAGGTAAACAAACATATAAAAAATTATCATATAATCCTATTCAGGGTTTCTCTGGTGATTATATGGAAATCGGATAAGCTTTCATTTTAGGGTTTTCCCTAAAAAAAATTCGGAAAACCCTTCTTTTTAAATTTCCAAGACCCCAAACCCTTTATATTTCCCTCTCTAAGGTTCAAAAGGGTTTTCCCCGTTGTTTTCCCCCGGACGTCCAAAAGTGTCATTTGGAGGACTTTTGTATCCTGCCTGTAAATTATTGACCATTACCGTAAACCTTTGGGGGAACTATTCCTCATATTGGGGGTACTAGGGGACTCCACGGTTTTAGGGATCGTTTTTTTAAACCCAGGGTTTTTTGGGTAAAAAGGGAATTGAGTCCCTTTAAACGAGTATTAAAACCCCGGGATGGATTGAGGCAGTAGGTATTTTCAAATTTGATGGTTTAGATAGAGATTTATGTAAATGAATCCTTGCACTTTTGCAATTTATTTTATCACACAATCTTTTTTTTTAAAGGGATAATTTTTTACTCCAAAATCCAGGAACTGCGATGGGGGGCATGCCTCCCGGTATGCAAAAATTTAAATTTTGGGCTTTTTTCGGAGAAACTTTTTCCACATGAGGTGTTTTGGAAGCAGATAAATTTTATGTTGGTGGGTTATTGAGACATTCTTTTTTTTTCGAGGGATCGATCCCTCAGCTAACTACTTTAAATGAGCGAGTTGAATTTAACAATATAATATTAAATAACCTTTAAAACAGATGTAAAAAGGGGGAAATTTTGGCATCTCTATTGGATTGATAAGAATGGGATTTGAGACCCAAAAATATTTTTCGGAAGAAACTGCGGTCAATATTGTTTTCAGCCCTCATCGTTCCATAAATCTCTACTGTCAAACCATCCTGGTAACAGTTTCTTCGTGTCCCAAATCTGTTCCCTTGATGCTTTATTTGAACTCCAGGCATCGAATCTACAAAATAGATTCCGGATAGGGGATTTAGCAAAAGGGGCTTTTAAAAGCATACTACCTCTAAGCGGACTCCCCGTGATTTATTTTACAACCAAAAAAGAAATCTAACGATAACAAGTTCGTTTTATTACCATATTTAAACACAAAAAGGTTTGAACTACGTGGGAAAAACTTGGAAAACACTGGGCCATATTTAAAAAAAGATTGGTCTTGGCAATGTTATCCAAAATTCCCCCCTCTTATGAAAACCGGAGATCGCCGAATTTTAGTGACCTCCTGGTACAGAGCCACGGTATTCCCCGACAACAAAATCCGTTTAGCTCACGTGGCCTTGTGCAGGGCTTTTTTCCATGTGGTAGATGCGTTGCTGTCCTAACAGATTAGGACCAAGTTTCTCCACTTGGAAAAAAAGCCCACATTTAATTCCCATTTCATCACGTGTGGGAAAAAAATTTATATATTTACCATTTTCATGTTCTAAAACCAAGAGGGGTGACCACACGGGGGGGCTAAAAATCCCTATACAGAACATGGCGAGATATAGTGGCCGCTAAAGATGGAGATATTGACCAACTTAAAAACCCCCTTTCCCAGGCATTTTTCAAAAGTACCACAAATTTTGATCCCCAAAGGATTAAATTCGTGGAATTGATTTGGTCCATCTGGGGGATTAGAGGGGCAACGCGAGCGTTTTTTGGAACAAAAGGAAAACCCCGGGGATCAACCCAAACTTAGGCACCTGATGGACCAAAGAAAAATTTGGGTTTGCTCATTTTTTTTGACAAAATTTATATTGCCCCTTTGTGTTTTTCCCCCTTTTTCTGTCTTTTTTATTATATTCTGAGTGATATTTACACGCCATTTTTTTGATCTCTCCTTGTCTTTTCATCATCTTTTGGTTTTTATCTTGTTTTTAATACATATTTTTCTGTCTATTTTCTCTCTAAAAAAACTGGTTTATCACAGTTATTTTGGATTTCCCAAAAATTTTGATATTTACAACAATTTGGACGGAGGGTGGATTTGTATTTTTTTTAAAATAACCAACAAACGTTGAAATCTTTTTTGAGCCTTTTTGTTAAAAGGGTCGTGTTTTTAGACTGGGGTTTTAGAAAACCCTTTCCCCTTTTTGGGCCAGGATGGTTTGTTTTCATTAAAATTTTCGTAAGTCAATTAGTTTAGTGAGTATTCATGCATGGATTTTTTTTTTTGATTATTTAGGGATATGGGATAAGACGGTTTTTTTGAATTTCCCAACTATAATAAATTTGGTTTTTTTTTTTCAAAATTTCAAGCGATTTTAAGGGGCGATAGCCTTTTTACCCTTGGGGGTGTGGCGCTTTGTGCGCATGGGGGGGGGTTTTGGGCCCCCCCCTTGGGGGCACTTTTATGTGGGGCCTGCCGGTGGTTTTTTTCCCGCCGGTTGCGTTTGCATTACGCCGGAAAATGGGGCAGGATGACCCTCCTTCCGAACACGGGGCATGCACCCCAGTTTTCAAAAGCGGAAAACCTATTAGGGTGGATATTTAAAACACTTAGATACTCCAATCAACACCCCCGAGGAAGAAAAAGGAAAAACGCGTTGGGGGTGGGCTGTATTCCCCCAATGGATTCCTCTTCTGTGAGGTACAGTTTATTTCATAAGTGGTAACTCACTATGGGTCATTTCTATACATAGGTACTATTTATACCATTTCAGACAATTGACTTATACTAATGCTTTTTTGATCTATAGACATTGTGTGTGGAGTATCCTATATGAATTTAGACCTGTATATACTGTGCATAGTTGTGGTTTTAACATATGTCTGCAGTTTTTTTGGATCCCTTGATATGCCTTTTTATGGTGATAATTCTTTTTAATCATGTTATCAATAAAGTTATATTTGCAATTTTGAACTATATACTCTCTTTTTTCTATTATTTTGTTATTCTGTATATATGGAGAGGAGTTCTGTTTTGAGAGGTGATCGTCACCCGAGGAGATTTAATCTATTAGTTATAACTGGGCTTATTTGTTTATTTCTCAGTCACTGGTGTTTTGTAGCAGGGCAGGAGTGATGACATGGAAAGAGGTGTATAATTGAGTGTCATCAGCGTAGAGATGGTACTGAAAGCCAAATCTGCTGATGGTTTGTCCAATGAGGGCTGTATAGAGTGAAAAGAGGAGAGGGCCTAGAACAAATCATTGAGGAACCCCAAGAGGAAGAGGAGAGGAGGTAGAACTTGCAAATTAGACATTAAATGAGCGATCAGAGGTAGGATGAGAACCAAGAGAGAGCGGTGTCCTGGCGCTGAGCATGCTGAGGAGAAGGTGGTGATCGACAGTGTCAAATGCTGCAGAGAGATCCAGCAGAATCAACAACAAGTAGTTTCCCTGAGTCAGGAGATCGTTTGATACTTTAGCTAGAGCAGTTTCTGTGGAGTGTAAGGTGCCGAAACCTGATTGCAGAGGGATGAGAACAGAGTTAGCAGAGAGATAGTGGATTAGGCGAGAGTAGACCAAGTATTCTAAGAGTTTAGATATGAAGGGAAGGTTAGGGACTGATCAGTAGTTAGCAGCGCAGGACGGGTCCAGAGTGGGCTTCTTTGGTAAAGGGGTTATGACTGTTTAAAGAAGGATGGAAAGATCCCAGTGGAAGGAGAGAGATTGAAGATTGTAGTTTGATGGTAGAGGACAGCTGGAGAAATAGACTGGATAAGGTAGGATGGGACGGTAGAGCAGGTAGTGTGATGAACAGACAAGAGAAGTCTGGATATTTCTTTGTTGTCAGGTAAACTGCTGAGAGCAGACTATAGGACGTGCGGGAGGGGACAGGATGGATGGATTACTTGGGGACTGAGATATGATGTTTTGCCAGATACAGTCAATTTTCCCTTTGAAATGAGTTGCCAGGTCTTCAGCACAGAGGTCAGTGACCGGGGCCTGAGTTTTAGGCCAGAGGAGGAATTTGAAAGTATTAGTCGTTTTGGGTTGTTGTGTAGTGTTGAGATGAGGGAGATGAAATATTCATGTTTGTTGCAGTGAAGGACAGTGTGATAAGTCCTGAGCATAAATTTGTAATGGTGAAATTATGCAGCTTTCACTTTCTCCACAGATGTTCAGCACACCTGGAACATCACTGAAGAAAACATGTTTATTGCATGTGCCAAGGCTGCCGACATCTACCTCTGGTAGCACGGGATTTAAGTGGTGCCAATATTTCCAGGATGGTTGAGAGAGTCTCATCATATTGTTTGACATCCAGGTCAGGACAGGAGAAGGAGGAGATTGGGGATATTGAGGACTGTAGAGCGTCAATGAGTTCCTGAGTGTTTACTGAGCGGAGATGTCTGAATGTGTGGTGGGCAAGTATGTTCAGAGGAGGCTGAGAATTAGTGATAGTTAAGGAGATAAGGTTATGATCAGTGATTGCATAAGGATAATTAATAAGGTTAGAAATTAAGCAAAGAAGGCAGAAGAAGAGGTGGGATTAGTAGTAAAGGAAGGAGGGCCAGGGTTAGGAGAGATGTACCCTGCAGCGAGAAGCAGGAGAATGAAAAGTGACAGCAGATGATTTAGTGACATATATGAGCGGAGTTTATGTCACAACATGAAAGAGGGTGGTTTGTGGTAAAGTCAGTAAGTAGTGCATGGGATGTGTGCATGGGTGAGGGAAGAAGGGAGGAGCTGATGTGGACAAAATTCTCAGGCGGCATGACATGGTGGGGTAGGTGCCTCCTACCCCACCACCTAGTCATGCCTCCTGAGAATTTTGGCAGGCAGAAAGATAAATTGGCAGAAAAGCAGAATGGCAAAAACGATAAATTGCAACAGCGAGCATTGTAATCAAGATGTACTTTAAAAAGACCAGGTACTCATAAAAGGGGATACATTCTGTTCCCCTTTTGCCCACTCCTGTCCCAATTCTGTCACATTTCATCAGTCATCACTCCAAAAGCTGTCACTTAAAAATTGTCAAATAAAAATTGGCAGACAGATCTAAGGCCTGCAATATATAGTATGTGGAGAGGAAAGACTTGAAGAGATAAGTTGCATATAAATTGCTAAACACATAAACAGGGTAACTATTGGGGACAGAGCTGAGGCTCAATGCAGTTCAAATATACCAGCAGACATACAATAGCACAATGATATATCATAGTGGCTATGATGGGATCTATAGTCCAACACTTTAACATACCTGTAAAGAAAGGAAAAGGTGATCAGCTGGCAATAGAGGCTATGAGGTGTGTTCTATCAGAGTCTGTCATAATTCATCAGTCATCACTTCAATAGCTGTCACTTAGAAAATAGCACAGACCATACTTTCCTCCCCTCTCAAAATGGTTCCAGTGCAGACGCCATCCCCCTGTCTCTTCTGGTCCTTCTGTTTACTTCTAGCTGCTGAATTTGGCTTGAGACCATTGTAGCCACTGATTCATGTGCTACTGCCCCATTTCACCATTTGGAAGTGAACATCTCAGAGCGACGATGTCATCTATGAACTGACCACAGGGGCTGGAAGGGAAGAACTGGAAAAGACTGCTGCAGTGCTAGAACTGAGATGAGAGGGAGATGATTTTTTAAAATTATTTTATCAAGGCACCATCAGTTTCAGTATTTGTAAAAACAAATTTGGAAAAACCTAGAAATTTCTATTAATTATAAACATGCGCTTTTTTAAGGGTTACCTAGACAAGGTTTTTTTTTTTTTCTGCTTTGCTTGTTTATATTTTTTGTTCATGCTCTTTGCATATCAGTCCTGTCAAATATCTGTACATGATGTGTCGATTCCACCAGGCATTCCTATTAGACTGTAGGATTGTATTTTATTAGATAAAGTGACATCTAGTCTACTCCATACTGGACTACAACAGGATAAAGCACAAGGCTTTCGGCTACAAGGGCTATGGTTCGAGAAAAGGAGAGGACGCAAAGGATATCCGCTTACAGTCAAGCGGTAGTTCCAGGGACTGGTAACGTCAACTGGTGTGTAAGACCTTCTTATAATGATCAGGTCTCTTGTAACAGTGTACAGCAACATCTCTTCACACTTTATTGTAGCAAATTATTGTGTTAGTTGTGATGACTTATGGTTTAAATTTTTTGGGGAAAAACCCTTTTAATAAAATTGAGTTTAAAAAAAAAAAATGCGTTTTTTTTGGGACAAATTTGTTTTTGTCAAATGCACCAAAAACGCAGGAACCACTAGAGCCTTAAATCCCATGGTTCTTGCATTGAGCTATATTACAGAAGTGTAAATAAACCTGGATTTATTTCACCTTTAGAAACATACACAAATCATAACTGATCAAATGTACCGTAATATTTTGTATAGTTTGACTAATGGCTCATAAAGTGCATTTTTTCATTTACGACATTTCATCTATTATATTTATTTTCTATTACGGTATATTGTTTTTTACAGTTGACTTTGAAACCCTTTCTCCATCTTTCACTGCAGAATTCCTCTCCAAATTATCAATCAGTTATGATAAAACAATTAAATTCTGCTGGGAGTTAAACAGAATGATACTCTGTTTTTCTAGCCTTCTTCTGTACGTAGTGGTACAATTACGTTATACTTTGTAGCACTTGGTACGAGACATCTCCTTGCACATCAAGGCTTTTTATCTCATTCGTGTACAGACATTCTAGTTATCTAACAGTATTCAAAATCTCAAAGTCTAATAACATCCTCTTTCGGGAATGGACATTCTGAGTATAAGATTGCACATGGGGCAATGACCCCATCCCTCACACTCATACTTCAATGTAAAGTTGAACATTTACAGTATTTGATCATTCTGTAATAGGAAAATAAATAGACACTGTAAGCTTAGATCAACAGACTTTGGCGATTTTTGCACATACTACCCCCCATTGTGGCGCCATTTGACTGCAGCGTCCAGGTTTTTATCAGTGATTTAAAGCTAGTTCTATATAATCGCCTTGAAAAGTACAGCAAATTTTATAATATAAATGATGACAGTAAAAAACCTATACAGACAAGCCACGTTGCTATGACCAGTAATAAGGTCTTGGTAGGTTGTCACTGGTATCTGGAGTCATGCTGACTGCATCCCACAGCAGCTGAAGGGTGTGTGGAAGAGGGTCCATAGAGCCAACACCATCATTGAGGTGGTTAATGTTTGGGTAATTAGGGAGTCAGGGTAGTACTTTGATGTCTTGGTCATGCTCTTCCAACCACTGTTAAACATTACTGTGTGACATGTCGCATTTCCTTGCTTGAAGACCCCCAGAAAAGACAATTAGTATGTATGCGTGTGCATGATCAGCAACAGTGGATTGATATCCAAATCAGTTGAGAGTGCCTTCCACATGAGTGGATGAGTGGGCCCAGAGAAAGCCGCAAAAACATTCCCCAACCACAATATAGCCACTAGCTGCTTGTGTTCATCCAGCAATGAGTGCAGGGTGCTTGTTCTCTGATGTTTCCGGCCTGACATGCCAACATCTATCCATTCAATAAAGCGGAAAATATGACTCATCAGAGAAAGCAACCCTTTCCCAACCAGTGGAAATCCAATTCAAATACTGCCACAAAAATGTAAAACCTACCTACCAGGTGCCCACTGTCATCTATCTGCCAGTGGCCCAGTGTCACCTGCTTACCAGTGGCCCACCTATCACCTACCTACCTGGGGCCCACTGCCACCTACCTACCTGGGGCCCATTATCACCTACCTACCTGGGGCCCACCTAGAACATACTTAGCTGGGGCCTAACTACTGCCTACCTATCTGGACCTATCTATCTACCTGGAGGCCTATCTATTACCTACCTACCTGTGACCTATACTACTGCCTACCTACCTCCCTAGGGCCAATCTACCTACCTATGGCCTATCTACTACCTACCTACTTTGGGCCTAATTACTGCCTACCTACCTGGGGCCAATCTACCTACCTACCTGGGGCCAGTCTACTTAACAGTGGCCTACCTACCTGGTTCTAATCTACCTATGACCAACCTACATACTCTGGGCCTAACTACTGCCTACCTACCTAATCTATGACCTACCTACCTGGAGCCAATCTACCTAACTATGGCCTACCTACCTGGGGCCTATCTACTGCTTATTTACCTGGGGCCTATCTAATGCCTACGTACTTAGGGTCTACCAATCTACCTAGAGTCTACCAACCTATCTAATGGGGTTCGAAATAGCTACCCTGGGCCTACCTACCAGGGGCCCAGGGGTAATATGAATCTGAGAGGTAAAGGCTATAGCACAATCTCCAAGTCCAGTTCCTCACCACCTCTCTAGGAGACATTGCCTTTAAGCTATGGCCTGTACCCGCACTACCACCCCTGGGAAGTTTGTACAGAGATAGGGATAGGTATAGAGGTGCTAGAAATATGAGAATTCTGAGATATTTATGTCCAAATCTGCAGGGATGAGTAGCGGCTGGGGGAAGTTGTCATGGCTGTCTGGAACCAGATGCAAAAGAAAATGGAAAGTGAACGACTCATCAGAGAAACCGTCACCTGTGAGTCACAAGATGTAACTGCACAGTAATCACTTATATGTCTGCAGAGTTTGTGTATATTGGTATCTACCACTATATGTTCACTGTATGGAGGTAATATTCACTTTGCAGAGCCTGTGAACAGTGGTATCTACCACTATATGGTCACTGTATGGAGGTAATGTACAGTCTGCAGAGCCTGTGTACATGTATCTACCACTACATGGTCACTGCATGGAGATAATATACAGTCTGCAGAGCCTGTGTACAACTGGTATCTACTGCTATATGGTCACTGTATTGGGGTAATTTACATCTGCAGAACTTGTGTACACTGGTACCTACCACTATTGGGTCACTGTATGGTGGCAATATACAGTCTGCAGAGCCTGTGTACACTGGTATCTACCACTATATGGTCACTGTATGGAAGTAATATAAAGTCTGCAGAGCCTGTGTACACTGGAACCTACCACTATATGCTCACTGTGTGTTGGTAATATACAGACTTCAGAGCTTGTGTACACTGGTACCTACCACTATATGATCACTTATGGAGGTACTATACAGTCTGCAGAGCCTGTGTACAACTGGTATCTACTGCTATATGGTCACTGTATGGAGGTAATAAACAGTCTGCAGAGCCTGTGCACACTGGTACCTACCACTATATGCTCACTGTATGGTGACAATATACAGTCTGTAGAGCCTGTGTACACTGGTACCTACCACTACATGGTCACTGTATGGTGGTAATATACAGTCTACAGAGCTTGTGTACACTGGTACCTACCACTATATGGTCACTTACAGAGGTACTATACAGGCTGCAGAGCCTGTGTACAACTGGTATCTACTGCTATATGGTCACTGTATGGGGGTAATATACATCTGCAGAGCATTTGTACACTGGTACCTACCACTATATGGTCGCTGTATGGTGGCAATATACAGTCTACAGAGCATGTGTATACTGGTACCTATCACTAAATGGTCACTTATGGAGGTATTTATACAGTTTGCAGAGCCTGTGTACACTGGTACCTACCACTATATGGTCACTGTATGGAAGTAATATACAGTCTGCAGAGCCTGTGTACACTGGTACCTACCACAATATGGTCAATGTATGGAGGTAATATACAGTCTGCAGAGCCTGTGTACACTGGTAAGTGCCACTATATGGTCATTGTATGGCTGTAATTTTGGTCTTTGTATACTGATTTTAATTTAGTAATAGTATAAGCGTATTATTCAGTCACTATGTGGTGGTAAGTTGTAGTCGTTTTCTGGCTGGTCCTTATGTAATAGCGTTATTGGTAATGTTGGTCTTGGTATAGTGGATTTGTTTCACAGCCGTATAATGGTGATATGTATGGTCAAGTGTTTGCTTCTTGTAATATCTAGTAACTGCATGACTATTAGTAAGAGGTACCGGTAAATGTTCGTGGTCAGGAGAGGGTCTGGTAGGGAAGGGGGTTTTCCCAACCAAAAGTTTGCTGTGGGGTCCAGCCTCCTCTAGTTACACCCCTGTTCCTTATGATGTTTGTGTTTCAACATCTGGGGCATTTGCTTATTTCTGCATTTCCACATCTTGCTCATACAATAGTAGGAAATAAAGGTCCTTAATTTGCCAACAGGGTTTCATAGATGGATCTTGAGTTTGGACATTCATTATCCTTTTCTCAATTTTAGCTTGTTAGTCACGACATTATCTAATACAAATGTGTAAGCATCAATGTCAGGGGCAAACTGGGGCTGCAAAGCAGCCCTGGCACTCAACCCAAACCAGTCCACATACAATAGCCCCTAACCCATATCATGAAGAAAATAGCATAGTGCAATGCAATACATTTTGCTTGATGTCCCCCCCCCCATAAAAATACCTAATCACACTGCACCCCAAAAAGATATTATTATTATTTATTTTAGAGCGCCATTGATTCCAGGGCGCTGTACATTCAAGAGGGTTACAAACATAACATAAGTTTAAACAAGTTCAATGCTGACAGTATGTGACAATCACTGGCACAGAGGGGGAGAGAACCCTGCCCGTGAAGGAGTACAATCTCAAGGACGGGGGATAGAGACAGAAGGAGGGGGCAGACATGTTTGTGGAGGGTGTAGTGACAGAAGGGGTACTAGTATTTATAGGCGATCCTGAAAAGATGGGTTTTCAGGTTGCTTTTTGAAGCTGGTTTAAAGTGGGAGAGAGTCTGATTGTGTTGGGGCAGTGAGTTCCAGAGTGTGGGGGAAGCCCAGGAGAAGTCTTGGAGAGGGTTGTGTGGGGGAAAACTAATAAGGGGAGACAAAGAAGGCCCTTGTGGGGATGGAGATTTGCGTGGGGGGGAGTTTTGGGAAATTTAAGGGGGGGGAAAAATTTTATAGAGGGGATAGGTTATGGAGAGCTTTGAAAGGTTCATGGTTAGCAACTTGAAGTAAATTTTGGGGTTGGGCAAGGGGAAGCCAGTGAAGGGATTGGCGAGGGGAGGGGCCCAAGGGGAGAAAGTGAGGGGGAAAGGTGGTTTGGGAGGGCAGCAGATTTGATGTGGTTTTAAAGGGGGAGCAAGAGTGCAAAAGGGGAGGCCACAGGGGAAGAATGTTGAAGTAGTCAAAAACCGGGGGGATGACCGGGGGGGGGGGATGGACCAGCATTTTTTTTAGTGTCATAGTTGGAATGAGTGGCTTTGTGAAATATTTTTCAGGTGGAGGCCCGGGAGGGAAAGGGGGGGGTTTGGATTGGGGTTTTTAAGGGCAAAGCGGGGGCAAGGGTTATCCCAAGGCGCGGACTTTCAGGGGCTGGGGAGAGTTGGAGACCGTTGACTGTAATAGAGAGATCAGGTGGAGGGATGGAGTGGGAAGGTGGAAGATAATGAATTCCGTTTTCTCTACATAAGATTTAGGAGATGGAGGAGAAGAATGAGGATATGGTCGCAGACAATTCTGGGCTTTTGGACAGTAAAAGGTTGATGTCTGGCAAGAGATGTAAAGTTGGGAGCTCCGCAACACAGTTGGTATCTGAAACCGTGTGATGCTATGAGCTGACCAGGCAAGAGTGTTAGATAGAGATGAGTAGTGGGCCACAGGACTGACCTTGGGGAGGACACCACAGAGAGAGGGTCGAGAGGGAGGTGGAGCGAGAATTAGAGACCCCCATGTACAGGCAGTGCCCCTTTGTAGCCAACAGTGTCCCCATTGTAGCCAGACAGTGCCCCATTAGCCAGACACTGCCCCCCCGTAGCCAGCCAGTGCCCCCATTTAGCACGTATGTAAAATAAAAAAAAATTACTCACCATGCACGATCCGCGGCTCCTCACGACCAGGTCCGCGGGCTGAATTGCAGTGTAGCAGCGTGACGAGATTACGCGCTTACGCTGTCATGCAGCATCAGAGAATCTCCTCGGCGGACTGAGGCTGCCAGCTGAGGAGATTAGGAGCGTCCGTCGGTGGGCGCGGTGGAAGTGTGCGCCCTACTGCAAGCTGATACAGGGGAGGAGTCAGAGAGGGAACGATCCGTCCGCTCCGCCCTGTACCCGCAGTGCCACAAGTGAGTGCGTGCAGCTGCTGAGTGACTCTGCGCAGCCGTGTTACATCGGGCTGCCGCAGATTCAATGGGCTGACCTCGGGCGGGCGAGGCAGGCTGGTACGCTTTCCCCCTGGGTGCGTGGTGACCTCGGCGCCCTGAGGGGACGATCGCCACTCCGCTCGCCTAGGAACGGCCCTGGCTACATCCAAACAGCACCTTACTAGTTTGTATGGGTTATTTAGCCTGTGGGTGGAAGCAAGAACCCACTGACCTCAAGCTGAAATCTTGAAAGTAATGTTTTATTTAACTAAAACTGTAAAGCTGTCGCCCAATGGTTTACCTGAAACTACCCAGAAATGTAAAATCTGCGTCAGAGATTGTATTTGCTTTGCTCAAGGGAAAGTTTAATCTATGAGTTGTATCCTTGACCGGTCAACCCAAGTTACATTATTACTGAGTTACCCAAGTGATAATGTTAAACAAGTTATCAAGTTCAGTGTTAGAGCTTGGACTTGGTCTTTTACATTTCGATTCTGGTGTTGCTTTGCTATGTAAACACTGCGCACAGACCATCTGGAGATGATATTTTATCTAACAAAAAACATCAAATAGTAGAGTGGCATATAACAAGGTAAAGATTTACCCAGGGTCAGGGGTATAACTGTAGATGTAAGAGGGGTCAAATGGGTATGGAAATGTTAACCCCTGTGTGCAGGAGAGCAACCTGTATGGGCTGGTGTTGAGGGCAGCCTAGTGGTGAGGGGATGGCACAGCAAGATACTGGCAGAGCATAGTCCTCTGTATGCAGAGCACACGTAGGCATTACTCAGGTGAGGCACTTTAATGTTGATGGTTAGGGTATGTTCAAATAATGAAAAAAGATGTACGAGTACAGCTCACCAGACTCCTCGGGTGATACGGGGTCCGCTCCTCTGCTTGTTGTCATAAAGGTATTCCAGCATAGTTTATTTTCAGGTGCAGTGGAATAGTATGTGCCTGTTATGGTTTGTGAATATATTTAGATAATTATCACCCCAGTGTGAACGGGTTTATAAGACGTTTTCTTTTTTTTTTTTTTTTTGTAACCCATATAATGAGAATGATTTATCATAAAGGATATTCAGCTTAGTTTATTTTTTGGTAGCAGAGAATAAGTATGTGCCTGTTGCGAGTTTGTGAATCTCATTTAGTTAATTATCACCCAGTGTGAAGGGTTTAGATGACATTTTGGTAGGGTTAAATTTCAGGTGCAAATGGTGATTAACCAGAGGGGTGGATTATATTGAAGATGAGGTTTAGTTTGTGTTTGTTGATTAATGGCATGAAGAGCAAGCTGAAACACGTACATGACATGGAGTTTTGGATGTTTTTAACAATGTTTTTATGGATTCTTCATTAAATAGTGAACTTCTTTCATTATATAATACCCTGTGTGCACGTGTGCTGGTTTAACTATCGGATTTATGTTAGGGGTATGTTCACATGGGCATGTGGATCGTTTCTGGAGCCGTTTTTCATTACATGACAACATACATTGAAAACGCATCTCCAATCCGTCTCTTTCTTGCTTCTTTATTTGGTCTACCATGATAGTGTTCAGATCTCGTCATAATGTTTAAGGGACTCAATGTCCAGAGAGAAGGTCCAGGTGCTATATAGTTTCCATAAACAGCGGACTCAAATCCTCTGTTTACAAGGAAACCACATTCATGACAGGACATTGGAGGCGTATAGAAATAAAGTACTTTCCTCTGTTGTCACAGAGTAACCCCACTGGCAATATAACTAAAGGGGTAGCCATTTTTTCCACAAAAACCTCCATATACAAATGATAGATAGCAAGACAGGGACCCTATGCGAGGTTTCGTCTTTGCTAAATGTAATATATCTGGGACACTTCACTATAGCAAATATTTATGACCCAAATCTTGGCCAGACTTATCTTACTCTTTTCGGTCTAGATGACTAAATTTAGACCGCAGAAGGTAAAATTATCTTTGTGGAGATTTCAATATAGCAACTTAATCAGGGTGTGGTACATCCGACGGGACCTCTTCGGTCCCTTAATAAATTTGAATAAAATAAAAAGCTTTTACATAGCTTGCAACTTTAGATGCTTGGCGTACTTAGCCTTCAAAACACCGAGAGTTATACCTTTTATTCACATCCCCCACAAATAGATACAGCAGGTTGAGGACTATATTTCTTTTTTAGGCATGGCCTAATCCCCAATGTGAGGAGAAACGTCAATTGGCAACATTTTGTTGTCGATTCACGCCCACCGTCCACTGTGAGTTGGCCTTCAGGATAGTACCAGATCAACATTTAATTGTCGGCTTAATGAGTCCCTCCTTAAGGGACTCGGTATGATTAGCGATTTACATCAGTCATATTGTATACTTCCTGAAGGACCATTCCATGGATCCTACTTCTCCACAGCTTAAATAGGAAGCGCTAAAATGTACGCTTCGTGGCGTTTTAATTCGGTATGGGTCAAGGCTAAAGAGGGAGGCTGCAGCAAAATTGTCTTCCTTGCTGACAAAACTGGCACAGTTAGAGACGGCCCATAAAAACACGCTAGCAGAAACTGCCCTTCAGGAACAAAATTGCACCCCCAAGCATGAGATCCTCCAGCTTCTGTAGAGAAAGAATGCTAGATTTAGACAGCTCTGTGCTGGATCATACTATATATGGGGAAACAGGCCGAGCAGATTATTAGCAAGAGCCTTGAGGGACAAGAGGGCCTCTTTATATGTTCCCGCTATTAAAGCTAAACAAGGGGGAATCGTTCACCAAACATCAGACATATTGAAAAGCTTCCATGATTATTATAGAATCCTCTATAACTTGCCCCCTGCTGCCTCTGCTCGACGTGGTGCCCCGTCCATAACCGACCTAGATTCATTTATAAATTCAGCTTCTCTCCCAAAAGTTGACCCTAATAGACTTAGGGGCACTGGAGGATCCATTTACACCGAGTGAATTGGCTGAGGCAATTTCTGTCTTACCCATGGGGAAAAGCCCAGACCCAGATGGCTTTACAGCCAAATTTTACAAACTTTTTAGGGACAAATTGTCAGAGTCTCTGCTAGCCTCCTTTAATACTGTATCTCCTGCACAACCATTCCCCCCCTCTCTTCTGCAGGCCCATATCACTATGATCCTAAAACCTGGGAAGGACCCCCTGGCCTGTCCCAGCTATAGACCTATATCTTTATTAAATGTAGACAAAAAAATTATACGCAAAATTTCTTCCCGTTTAGATTTAAAATTTCCTTTTTACCGGATTTTTGATACACGCTGACCGGGGTTAGGGTTCATGGGGGAAAAAAGAGAGGGGGGGAAAAAACCACTTTGGGAAGACTTTTTCCCCCCTTAAATTCCACTTTGTGCGGAAATCACGCACCCCCGGCAATCCCTATTTTTCGCTTAAACGGGGGAAAAAAAAAAGGGGCGGGTTCGGACAGGGGGTGGAGGGGGGCAATTCATGAGTTCTGCCTTGTGGGCCACGCTGGGCCGGGGCCCGATATGTTAAAAGAATATTTGGGGCTATTTAAATCGCCAAGGGCGCAAAAATTTTAAAATTTAAAATGGAGCTCCCCTTGCACCTTTTCCAAAATTAAAACAATGGAAAGAAAAAAGGGGTGCCCTTTTTCCCCACTCCTTTATTTGTTTCCCATGGAATCCTTTTTGCAGTCCATCAGGGGGGCAGGGGGGGATTAGGGGTTATCAAAGGGGGAAAATGAGTCCCACAATTTTGTCTTTTATTCACTGAGCCTGGGCCCTTTCTCGGGCCCCCTTTTGATGGATTTCCTAAATCTTATGGAAAGATTAGAAAAATTTTTTAAGGGGTTGAATTATTAAAAAAAACCCCATGGGCCTTTAAAAATTTTTCCCCTTTTCCCCCCCAGGGGGGGTTTGGTTTCCCTTGGAAACAAAAAGTACCCCTTTCGTTTGGGGTGGGTAAAGGTTTTTTTTAATTTTATTGGGGGTTTCAGATTGCAAAAATTAATTTATAAGCAAAAACCTTTAAACTAAAATTTTGCCTTAAACCCAAATTACACGATTTTAAAGGGGGTCTGTTAGATGGGAGAAGAGGAAAAAAAAAAAATTTTTTTCCCATGGATGGGAAAGGGGTTTTAACATTTTTAAAAATGAATTTTACTCCCGCGGCCCTTTTTGTCCCTTATTTGGCCCAACCCGTTTAGCCCTCCCCAAACCCTTTTTTTTCCCCAGGCCCTGAAAAAAGGGTGCTTTCGGCGCTTTGTGTGGGAAAAAAAGAGGCCGAAAAAATTGCGGGGGAAAGGGTTTCTTATAGGAAAAAGGGAGGGAGGGGGGTTTGGCGCTACCAGATTTTAAATTGTATTATTTTGGCGACTAATGCAACTAAAAATTTTTTTTTTTGGGTTCAAATGCCACCACTTCCTCAAAAGGGTTTTTACGGGTTTGGGGAAAAGCGGCAAAAGCTGGAGGATGATTTCCACCCTCCCTTTGGGCCCTGATCCATCTAGGGCCTTTGTATAAAAGTACCCGGCTTCCTTTGGTCCCCCAAAGTTTACTTTTGTCAGTGTTTCGCCGGGGGGGCGGGGAAGAAAATTTATGGGTGTACTCCCCCGGGGGGCCCATTGATCCCAAATCAAGGGGATCCCGGGGATTCTTTTTCCTCTTCAAACTGTTACGGGACGGCGAGGGAAGGAAAAGCAAAAAAAAAAACAGTTTTGGGCTTTAAAAAAAAAAAGGGACTTTGTGCCCCTTTCCTCCTTCAATTTAAAAAATATGTTGACGGGTTTTGCGTACCCCCTGTCACCCCCCCCAAAACATTTGGCTCCCAAATTTTTAAACGGGCTTCACCCTTAATTTTGTTACTAAAAAAGAAAGGTTAGATCTAATCTTTCCCTTATTTTGTTTTGAGAACCTGTTTTTTCAAAAATAAAGAAAATTTTTCCCACCTGATTCCCCCCCTGTGTAATATGTTATTGAAAAAAAACCCCCAATAATCGTCCACATTTCCCAAAAACTAAAAGGGGAACAGGAAAAAACCCTTGTTTTTATTACCGGGGAAAAAAAGGCGGGTTTAAAAAGAATGTTCTTTTGGTTCTAAACAAGGTTCGGTTCTCTGTAGGTCCCAAAACTTAAATTTTACAAATTTTACCCCGGTTTGGTTTTGGGGGTCCCCGAGCTTCCCCTTTGCTTTTTTTCCCCGGGAGAAAAAACCGGGACTCTTTGGAGGTTTTGGAAAGGGGGGAAGGGGGAAACGTTGCCCCCAATTGGTGGAGCTGTGAGGCCTTCAGCCTTTCTGGGAAAAAAATTTACTTGACCCTAATTCGAATTTTCGATCAGGGTTTATTTTTAAAAAAACTTCTACAGTCGCCCTTTGCTTTTAACATTCTACTTCTAAGTCTGATCATTGAAGGTGAGCTTTTTTAATATTTTTGCTCCCCAGCAGAAAAACCCTGATTCCTGGGAAAGTGGCTCGACACAAATTCCCACATTGGCGGGTGGTTTTAAGGAAAATTTTTTTACTTGCGCGTATGGGGGGAAATTAAGGGCGGGTAGGGGAAACAGTTGTTAGAGGGTTTATGTGAAAAAATTTGGGGGGAAATTTGGGTGATTTTTAAAAGGGGTTTTTGGATGCTTTTTAAAATGGGGGGAGAAGGGGATCCCGGATTAGATCTTTGGAACTATGCACTTGTTTCGGGCTTTATACTTCAAAAATTTAGTTTGGGGGGGGTCAGTTTCCTAAGGGGGAATTGGGCTTATTATCCTTTTAAAAGTGGGTTTTAAAAAACAAACCGTCCAGTAGCCTCGTGGGTTTGGGGTTTATTGGGGTACTTCTATTTGGGATTTATTATTTTTATTTTTTCTTATGTTCTTTTTTTTCGAAACTATGTAAAACAGTTTTTAAAATGACAAAAAAATTATATTTTTTGTCATTTTTTTAAATGTTTTGATGGGAATCGATTTTGGAAAGATTTTATATTTGACGTGGGCTAGCGGTGGTACTTACCAATTTCTTCTTTATTTTCAAGTTCTTTTCTACATGTGTTTACCCTTTTTGTTAAACCCCCTTCCCCTTTTAACGTTGGCAGAAATTTTTAATTTTCAATTGTTTTATATTACTGTTGTTTTATTTTCCCTTGCCCTTAATATAGCTTTTTTTTAAAAACAAAAACGGCATCCAAATTTGCATCCAAAAATACTTTTCCCAAAAAAAATCTGCAAATGCGTTTTTGGATGGTTTTTCAGACCCCGGGTTTTTTTAAAAAACGTTTTTTTCCTTTTCCAAATCCAACCCAAAAGCCCCCAAATTCAAATTTTTTTTAATTTTTCAATCCCCCAATTTTTTTCCGGGGTTTTGTGAAAAAGGTTTTGGAAAAAAAAAATCCCCAAAAAGTTACCCCAACCCCAACTTTTTCTTAATTTTTGTGTTTGGTTTGGCTTTTTTGGGGTTCGTTTTTTAAAAAAAAAGGGCTAACCCCCAAAAAAGCACTCTAATTTTTTTCCTTTTATGGGGATTTTTCAAACAAAATTTTTAAAAAAAAGGTTAGGAATTTTAAGGGGAAAATTTCCCCCCTTTTAAAAGGACCCCGAAAAAACGCACCCCCGGGGAAAAAGGCCCCGCAAAAATTTAAATTCGGGCATCGGCGAATTCACCTTCTTTCTTTGAAACCGGCCTTAAATTAACCCGGGGTTTTTCCCCCATGTAAAAAAAATGTAAAATCACCAAAAAATGAACCAATGGAAAATTAAAAAAATTTGCCGGTTCTTTTGGGCCGTTTTGGGCCCCCCGAAAAAACCCCCCCCCGGAACCCCCCAAAAACCGGTTTCCCCCCCTTTCCCCCCCCCAAAAAAGCCCCCTTTTTGTGAACCCCAATTCCCCTTAAACATGTACAAAAAAAATTAATTTTATCCAAGGGAAAAAAAAAAAAGCCCGTTTTAGCCCCCCCCCAGGTTTTTAACCCCCTTTAGGAAAATTTTGAGTTTTTTTTTGAAAAAAAAAGAATTGATTTCCTTTTTTTGGTTTTGGCCCCCCCCAATTTTAATTTTAAAACCCTCAGACACTTTTTATACCCCCACACAAAGTATTTGAAAGCCTGAACGGGGCACTTTTAAAACCTGACGATAGTTTTTTGCCAGGCCCCCAACAATTTAAACTCAAGGGGGACTCTTAGTACCAAAACCAACACACCCTTCTCAAAATATGGGTTTTTACTAGGAAAATTTTGGTGTTTTTTAAAAGGAATTCCCCAAATTTTAATTGTTTTTCCCCAAAACCCCAAAACCAAAATACCCCTTCCTTTAGCCCCTTTTTAAAAAATCCGGAAAAATTAAAACCCCTAACCCCAGATTTTTTACCTTTGGTTTGGGTGTTGTCTTGTTTTTGTAATTTTCCCTTTTCATTTCCATTTCCCCAACCCCTAACTACTTAAATGACCAGGTTTATTCCCCCCCGGTAAAACCCTTTTATCCCCAAGTTAAAAAACCACCATTAACCATTATCCCTTTAAGGGGAAAACCCAAAAATAAAAAAATTTTCACACCCCCCCCCAAAAAATTTTTAAATTGAAGGAAAATGAAAGGATAAATTTCCCCCCCCTTTTAGAAAACAAAAAAACCCCCCCCCCAACCCCCCCCAAAACAAGGGGACCAATTTTAATCCTTGTTTTTACTCTAAAAACCTATGTTTTTAATTTAAATAAAAATTAAAACTAAAACAAAAAGAAAATTGAACCCCCCCCAATCCCAAAATACTTCTTAAATTAAAAAAAAAAAATAAACAAATTAAACCCCCCAAAACCCTAAAACCCCGAACCCAAAAAAAATCCACCCCACCAAACAAAAAATTTAAAAGTGCTCAAACAACTGCCAAAACCAAAAAAAAACCCCACAATTACCCCAAAAATTATTTAAACCTTTTTACTCTTTGAGCCCCCCCGAAACAAATTGAAACCCCCCCGCCCCCCAAACCCCAAAAATTTAAACCCCCCACCCTTTTAAATAAAAATTTAAATTTAAACCCCAAAAACCCTTACAATTCCCCCCGCGTTTTCACCCTATGAAATGGAAAGGGTTTCTTAGGGAAAAAAATTTTTCAAGAAAAAAGTTTTTTCCCAAAATGAAAGGAACCCCTAAGCATTAAAATTTTATGGAAAAACCAAAATTGTTTTCCACGTTTTCCCTTTAAAGAAAAGGGGAAAAATAAATGCAAAAAAAAAGAAATGCCCCCCCCCGATCGCTTTTAGCCCGGGCAAATTAAAAAAAGTGGACAAAAATAGTGGGTTTTAAACCCCCCAAACCCCCCCCGATAACGGGAAGCGGGGAAAGGGGAAAAACCGATTCAGAGCCCCGTTGTTAAAAAAAAAGGGGTTTTGCCAGGGAGGGTTAATTTTTGATTGTGGGGTTTTTCCTAAAAAAATGGGTTTTTTTAACCCCAAATTTTTAAAAAAAAATATGTAAAAATTTCCCAAAATTTTTGCACCCTGTTTTAAAAGGCCAAAAACCCCCCTGCTTATTTCCCTTTATTTTATTAAAACTTCCCCTAAATTAGATCCCCCCGACCTGGACAAAGGAAAGGCCCGGGCTGGCCGGGGCGTGCCCCAGGGGCACACTTTTATCTGATGGAGGGAGCTAAAGGGAAGCTTTAAAGGGAAAGGGAAAGAAATATGTTGTGTTTTTTTTTATACAAAATTCCATAGTTGTATTTGTGATTTATCTGAGTAGATCCTTGCTGTATTTGTGACGGGGAAACCCATAAAAGGAAGCTTTCAAGCTCCCTGTGGAAAAAAGGTTTTGTCTTTTGTATAAAGAATCCATATTTGTAGTTTTTTTTGAATTTAATTTTAAATAACCCATTTCCAACCCCCCCGACCCCTTTAATTCCCGGCCCCCTGTGCCCCCTGGCTGGGGTTTTTCCCCCTTTTTCTCAGTAAACCCCCCCGTGGCTTGTTTTAACTTTTGATTCTTAGCAAAATTAAGGCACATCCTGGAAAAAAACCCCTTTTTAAATCCCAAATCCCGATCATGGCGCCCGGGGGGAAGATAGAATTGCCGAGGCCCCCGGTCCCATCCAACCCCCCAAATTAAAGTTTCCCCCAAAAAAAAATACCCCCCCCAAAATTTTCCCGGGAGAACCCCCCCCCAAATACCAACCCCCCCAACCCCCCAAACCCCCCCCCCCCCCCCGCCCCGCACCCTTTTGGCCCCCCCCACCCCCAAACCCCTTTTTGGGGCCTTTGCATGCTGATTTTACATCTTTATTGGTTTCAAAAACCCTAGAGTTTTCTGGTGTGAAAAAAATTTGGGAGGATGGTTGGTACCTAGGGACAATCCCTTTTTCATTTTGGAAAAAAGGTATTGTTGCGAATTGTTGGCCATTATTAAGACAGGATCCTGATATAGCCAAGTTCATTGATGAGGTTCCCCGCATGACACTTAGACGGGGAAAAAATATAGGCGATTCTTTGGTTCATAGCCATTTAACCCTCCTTGTGATTAGCCCTTGGCTACAAAAAAAAATTCACGGGCACTTCCCAGATGTGGAAAAACGAAAGATGCGGCTTTTTTTTCTTTCCCAAAACTTTTTAATTTTGGTTTTAAAAAAAGTTTTTGATGTATTCTTATGTACCTTAAAAACCGGGGGTGGTGTACCGGTTTGGGTACAAGTGCCCCAGATGTTTGTGGGGGGGAACAAATTCGGGAACTTAGAAGTAGAATCTGGGAGCATTGGGAGATATAAAAAATCATCGTGACACCCCCCGGGCACGCCTTATAAAATTCGGTACATAGAGAAAACCCCACGGGCCCTATCCCCTTTTCTCTGTGGTAGAGGTGGTAAAACCTTCCCCCGGGAAAAAAGGGATATTGATGGGAAAATTGTTACAGAGGGAGACCTTTTGGATTTTCTGTTTGAAGACCTTACAGCCTCACGGTCTTAATGACTTTTTTTCATGTACATCATTTATTTAATTTTTTGTTTTTTTCTTCCCGGTTTTCCCTGTATCCCCCCCTTTTAAACTTGATAATGTTATTATGGGTTAAAACTTTCATATTTTTATTTTTATTTTGTGTTTTTTGGACAAATTTGCATTTATGTAAAATTTTGGTTTTTTATATCATTTTTTTTTGTTTCTTTTGGGTTTTTATGTATTTAATTAGGCCCTTTGGAACATTTTGAAAATGTAGGTTTTTTTTTTTTATTTTTCCCCTTTTCCCGGGGGGAAAATGTTTAAGATAAGTAAAAAATAACAGCGCCTCTAAAGTACTTTGGGGTGTCCTTCCCATCCGCGCCCTTTTTTTTGAATCCCAGACCTTGTGCACTTTCGTTTACGGCTTGTTAGCCTCCCCTTTTTTTTTTGATGAAGCCGGATTCGTATTCCCTCCCTTCTCCGCGGTGGGGGTGCGCGGTTTACACGGATGCGAGCGTTTATGTGTTGCTATGGGGTTTCCCCACCGTAATTTGTGTTTAAATTTCAACTTTATTGGGGTTGTAGCAGTGGCGCCCTGCGCCCCAAAAGCCCTTTCCCCGGGCCGTTCCTTTGGTATTTTATATTTAACAACGGCCTCTGAATTTTTGTCCCTTTCCCTGCTTCCCTTTATCGGGGAAATTTCAGGCCCCTATTTTTCATGTTTTTGCGGGGCTACGCGATCGGGGCATTCTTTTTGCCATATCTTCTCCCCTTTAAAGGGCCCTGTTCCCACGGGGCCCCAAAAAAGGGGCCCTAAATTTTGGTCCGTAATTACGCGCCCAATGTGCGCAAATTTCGGGCCCGAAAACGGCCCATTCATTACGGTTAAAACCAAAAGTTCTCATAGAGAACTATGGGTTATGTCTCCTCTGGCCCCCTCGGCGAATCCCGGAAAAGGGGGGGGGAGAAAAAGTGACTTTTGATTTACCCGCGGGTATTTCGCGCCCCTGGTTAAAGCAAGTCTATGGGCGGCGAGGTGCCCGGCCCCCCCGGGTCACTCCCCCCGCTCCAGCCCCGGGCCCCCAAAAGGGGGTTTAAATTTCGGGGCGTAATTACGTCCCCCAGTTTAAGGGCCCTTGTGAACATAGCCTAAAAAGGGGGCCGTTGAGGGAAATTTTTATATTAATTTTTATTTCTTATGGTATCTTTTTATTTTTTGGTTTAAAAATATCCTTTCATTTTGTGGAAAAATTTTTCGTTTTTTTTTTCCCTGATGAAACCCAAGCCCCTCAGTGGGGGGGAAACCCCGGTCCATTTTTTGGTTTTTTTTTTATGTTTTGGGATGTTTTAATTTAAGGCATTTTTATTTGGGGTTGGTTTTTTGGGGGGTTTTTTAAAGGGGGCTTTTTGAGTTTGGAATTTTGTGGGGGTGGGGGTTTTTTTTTTCCCCGGGGGTTTTTTGGAGGGGGGTATGTCGGTTTCCCCAGGTTGGGTGGGGTTAACCCCCCCCCTTTACCCCCGGGTTAGGGGGTCCCACCCTTTTGGGGCCCCCGGTTTCCCCCGCCTTGTTAGTTGGGGTTTCCAATTAAGAAGCCCTTTTTGGGGGGCTAAAAGGGAGAATTTATCACCTTTTGGTGTTTTAAATATTTATTAATAAAAATTTTTGGTCTTTTTACCAGTGTTGCATCCTGTAAACCCTTTGGCCCCTTGGTCTACCCTAGCTAGTTTGGTCCCCCCCGGAGGATTGAAAACCCAAAACAATAAAAAAAGGATGTATATAGCCCCATCCCCACCTTTTCCCCCTTTCAGTTTTAAACACAAACCCCCCCCGGAAGGTTTCGTTTACGGAAGAGAAAACCCGGCAATGGGGGGAAAAAAATCCAAATAACCCCCTTCCAGCACCCCCCCAAAATTTCCCCTTATTTTAAAAACCCCCCCCAAATTTATCCAAATTTAAATATTTTTAAAAAAATTAAAAACCCTTTAAAACAAAAACATTCATATTAAACCGGGTTTCCCAAACCGTGGGGCCGGCCCCTTTTATGTAATCCCCTACCCAATTATGGAGTTTTGTTATAAAAGTTTTTTTATCTGTTTTAAAAGGGGAAACCCCCCGGGAATTAATTTTAGTTTTTTTTCATATTTATTTCAATTTTTGTTAAAAGAGCCCCGGAAAGTCCTAAAACCCGTTTTGAAGGCCCCCTTTCAAAAACCTTACCATTCCGGGTTCCTCCAACCCGTCAACCCCAAACGGATTAAAGGGGGGAAATGGTCCCCCAAAGGGCTGGGCTTTCACCCCTTTTGCCCCCCCTTCCCAATCTCAGAAAAAAAAATGAGGAAAACTCACGCCCCCAAGGTTCAAACTGTTCCATTTGTCCAAAAACCAAATTTTTTGGGAAGTGGGCAGCCCCCATCACACAGGTCAAAAGGGGAAAATCTCTCCTTTAATGCTACAAATTTCCCCCCTCCAAAGGGGAAAAGGATTTTTTCATTCTTTTTAATTTTGCAAGATGTTCCACCTTTTTATCTTTTGATTACCAAAGGTGAAAAAGGGGTAGGTTTGGCCCCCCGGGGACCCCCCCACCCCACTTTGAAAATCGCTTTGAAACCCACATAAAAAACAATAAAACTGGAAAAAAGTGCTTCCAAAGTTTTTACTTCATAGTAACATCTCAGGATGACAACTCCTGTAATGGAAAGGCACGTTAAGCACAAAACATAAAGGTTGCTTTCACACAGTGCATTTTTGGTATGTTTTTTGCAGAAATACACAGCAATTAATGCTGTGCATTTCTGCAAGCAAAAAAAAAACCCACCAAAAATGCAGTGTGAAAGTTTTTGTGCACTTTTAACTACACTCCAATTAAACTGCCTTTATTACCAGCAAGCTTCTTTCAATTGTCTAAATTGTTCAGAAAGGTGTTTCAAGTAATTAATCAATTACTGTGTTTGAAGTCTTGTGGTTTACAGACACACTAAGGCTATGTTCACACGGCTTATTTCGGGGCGTATTTACGGACGTATTTACGTCCGCAAATACGTCCTGAAATATGTTTCAAATAATGAATTAGATTAGATTAGCATTGATTCCAATGTAAAATACGCCTCGTCATTAACACTAGGCGTTTTTTTCGCGACGTATTTGCGGGCGTAAATACGTCCGTAAATACGATCGTAAAATTAAGTCCCCTGTCACTTATTGAGGCGTATTTTGCAACGTAAATCCCCATAGTAAAGAATGGGGAATGTATTTACGACGCAAAATTTGAAAAGTATTTCGGGACGTATTTGCGGACGTAAATACGTCCATAAATACGCCCCGAAATAAGCCGTGTGAACATAGCCTAATTGATCACTCACTTTCCAAACAGTTTAGATAAGTGAAAGAAGCTTACTGGTAATAAAAGTTATTTAATTGCAGTGCAGATAAGTCTAGGGGCAAGTGTCAAAATGCGCTCCAAAGTCTGATGGCATTTTGACAATTGTAGGACCGCGATTTTTGGTGCAGATTTACAATATACGGGGCTGACGGTACATCCGAGCAGAATCTGGTGGAATATTCAACATTTTCCATATTCTGCCGGATTTTAAACCTGTCAGTAAATAATTAGTGCTGTATAGACTACAGGCCGGATTTTTCATTGCTGACTATGCAGCACAGGGTACCATCAGATTTTTGGCGGATTCAAAATACTGAATGCGCCGAAAATCTGATGGTAAAGCTATGTCGTGTAGACATAGCCTAAGGCCATGTTCACACGGCTTGTTCTGGGACTGATTGGAGCCGTACTGCGCGCCGTATTTGCGCTTCAGTACGGCTCCAATCCGTCCCAGTAACTACGGTAATCCACAGTTCTGATAGAGACCTATGGATTCCGTCTCTCCTCCCCGCTCGGCGAATCCGGCGCGGGGGGGAGAAAGTGACATGCACATTATTTACGGCGCGTACGCGACATAAATAATGCATTGTCTAAGGGGCCGGCGGGCAGCTCCCCCGCCCCGCCTCTTATTCAAGCCGTATTGCGGGCGGGATCCGTCCCGCAAATATGGCTTGAATAAGCCGTGTGAACCGGGCCTAAGGAGGGTAACACGCAGGTAGCGTGCGTAGCACTTGCACTTAGGCCCTGCTATCTAAAGAGGCCCAAAAGCCCCTCTGTCACATAAGACACCAGTATAATAAATGGCACAGACAGGCAGGGATTTTGTATAGAAACCTACAGTTACAGCAGAACAGGGTTTATTGAGGATTTATTAAGAGGACGCTTGACCACAGCATGTACAGTCCAAAATAAGCCACGCTTTTCTTTAGTAAAACAACTAATCTTCAAGAGGTTTTCCTATCTTGTTACATCCTGGTCAGAGGTCAGCTTTTGCAGTATTCTCTGTTCATTTCTGTGGGGGTTCCCAATACAGTTGAACACACTTGCTCGGCTGTAACGAGATTGGAAAACCCTTTAAAGTTCTTTCAGTTCAGGTACAGTCTGTATTAGTATTTTAGCTTCAGATACACAGGAGACACCAGGGAAACTCACCCAGTCAGGTGCTAGCAGGACCAAGTCAGTGTCTGGCAGTGGTTTGTATCCAGACCCAGCTTCTTATACAACCTCACACACAACCCTCTCTCTTGTACACAGGTAGCTTCTTCCATAGTGACCTCCAGAGCTACACCTATATATGCATAGTACATGATAGTGAGTGAAAATCTGGTGAGTAGTATGGGAATGGCCTACCACCCAACCCCTCCAAAACCCCAGACCCAAGAATCCATCCAAACAACTCATTTAGCAACTTAGGGGGACATGTCTGAAAACTGTCTTGGTCTAAGGCTATGTTCACACGGCTTAAAATGGGACGTATTTCAGTCCGTAATTACGCGCCGGAGTGCGCAAATTACGGCTGGAATACGTCCCAGTCATTACGGTAATCCACAGTTCTCATAGAGAACTATGGATTACGTCTCCTTTCCCTGCTCGGCGAATACGCCGTGGGGGGAGATAAGTGACATGTGAATTACCAGCGGCGTATACGAGCCGCTGGTAATGAAAGTCTATTGGCCGACCAGGTGCCAGCACCCCGCTCCCGCCCCCCCCCCGTCCACATGGCGTAATTGTGGGGCGTAATTACGCCCTGCAAATAAGCTGTGTGAACATAGCCTGAGATTTTTCTTGTTGCCCATAGCAACCAATCAGAGCTCCCCTTTCATTTCATATAGAGCTCTGAAAAAATGAAACGGGCGCTCTGATTGGTTGCTATGGGCAACAAGAAAAGTCTTTGACTAAGACAGTTTTCAGACATGTCCCCCTTAATATTGCTTGTCTCCAAATCCATCTGGGCTCTATACCACTGAGAACACCAGATGGAAGATAGTTACACACTATGTTATCGGCTCCCGTCTAACATACATGCCAGGCACTATACCTTATATAGATTCCGTGGACAGATGCAAAGTAGTTGCATCCATCACTCATAGGATCACACTGTAAAAAATGTGTTTAACACTGTATAGAATAGCGAAGGCTCTTTGATACATTTGTTTGCCAAAGGCCAAAAGGACACAATTTTGTCCTATGGATTTGTTTTGTGTATCTGTTGGGAGCTCTCCTGCCGTACACACTAAATGGACATAATAAATATAGGGCCCCATGTATGAAAGCTGTCTAGGTCTAAAACTCACTTTGTTGCCCATAGCAACCAATCAGAGCGTCCCTTTCATTTCATATAGTGCTCTGGAAGAATGAGAGGGGCGCTTTGATTGGTTGCTATGGGCAACACAGTGAGTTTTAGACCTAGACAGTTCTCATACATGTGGCTCATAGTGTGTTCCTAGCCTTAGTGACGTACCTGCCATCTAGCAATTTTCCTACTGTCTGCTTAAAAGGGTTTGCTATGAAGGCATTTCATATGATTTGTCCAGCGTCAGCTCTCAGTGTGCTCAAAAGGGGTGTATGTGATTTGTTCAAACTGCATAGCATGTGACCCAGCAGGCTGGACGCAAATACAGTTGCAGGCGTCTGCGGAGCAGAGAGCGAAAAGAGTACTCTGGTACCGACCTATATACCCAGTGCGGGACTTATAACCTGCCTATATACCTACTGGTGAGGACCTATAACCTGCCTATATACCTACTGGTGAGGACCTATAACCTGCCTATATACCTACTGGTGAGGACCTATAACCTGCCTATATACCTACTGGGGGACATATAACCTATATACCTACCTACTGGGGGATATATAACTTACTGGGGGACCCTATTACCTATACTGGCTGATGTATAACTTAATGGGGGACCCTATTAACTAGACTGGGTGACATAAAACTTACTGGAGCACCCTATTACCCATACTGGAGGACTTATAACTTACTGTGTTGTGAAGTTGCTAACATTCGTTAAGCCGGTTTTTAAGTCAATTAATAAGAGATTAGCAATTGTCTCCGGGGGCTATAGAATATAGGTATTGGGTAGATCTGAGTTAAATATATTAGTCTGGCCCTCTAAAAGCATTCCAATCTCTCATGTGGCCCCATGGGAAAATTAATTGCCAACCCCTGTACTAGACCATCTAAAACTGTATAAAAGGCTCGCACTCTGAACCCGCAGGTGTTCTGCAGATAGAGACCAGTGGTTAGCAGAAGAGACTCTGCCAGGCTGCCTGTGTGACCACAAGGGGATTCTGAAGATACCAAGCCACAGATCCTGGGTCACAAGCCCTGTGATTGGGCCAGCATACCAGAATTCTCAGACTGAAGAAGCCTCTCAGTGTCTTGCCTGTATCGTGTTGCACTTGAGTTCCTCCATTACAGAAGTGCACTGGTTTACTGCAGACCCCTGACTCTCTGGACTTCCCATTGGAGTGTACCACGCCTTACCAACCTTTCCAGAGAGAAGTAACATTTGGTGATGCCTCAACAGTGTCTGGGGAATCTAGCATAGAGTTCGAACCACCCCAAACCCAGACACTGGACGGTTAAGGCTAGAGGCTTGGTCTGGTGTGATGTTACGTATTTGGGCATGGCTAGAGGCTTGGTCTGGTGTGTTGTAAAGTATTTGGGCATGGCTAGAGGCTTGGTCTGGTGTGATGTCATGGATTTGGGCATGGCTAGAGGCATTGTCTGGTGTGATGTCATGTATTTGGGCATGGCTAGAGGCATTGTCTGGTGTGATGTCATGTATTTGGGCATGGCTAGAGGCATGGTCGGGTGTGCGTTCATGTATTTCGGTATGGCTAGAGGCATGGTGAGGTTGGAGTGATGTATTTGGGCGTGGCTAGAGGCATGGTCAGGTGTGATGTCATGTATTTGGGCATGGCTAGAGGCATGGTCTAGTGCAGTGATGACGAACCTTTTTGAGACCGAGTGCCGAAACTGCGACCGAAAAATACCTTAGTTACCACAAAGTGCCGCCACCGCCGGCACGAAGCAGGGAGGGGACATCGGGTTGCACAACAATTAATACGAGGGATGTGACGGCCGCTTAGCACATCCCTCTGCCATATTTCCACTATACAGTGACCATATTGTGGTAGATAGCCGTGTACACAGGTGCTCAGCAGATAGTTGACTGATTAATACCACAACACCACAACCACTTACACCACAACATGGACTTGAATAATACCACCACAAAGTACGAACACCACGCCAACCATTACTAAATATAAACCATTAACTTGCGCGCATATAAGAGATTACATTTCAGGCACATTTAGTGACTCACAGGTGACGTTTCCCCCACACCACGACCACATATCACCAAAACATAGTGACTGATATTCTGCACATTAACTAGGAATATAAACCATTACATGTGCGACACATTATAAGTGATTACCGTTTCTGTTACATTTAGTGACTCACATGTGACGTTTCTCTTATGAGTCGTACGTATTCCCTTTTCTTCTACATCGGTTCACACCTTCATGCTGACTTCCCCGACCTAACATTCATCCTGCAGATTTTGAGACGACAAAATCTTTAGAATCCTCCTTTTTTCCAGCAACTCCTACTTATAGGTATATAAGTCCCTAGATCGGTAGGTGTATAGGTCCCCACAGCAATATACAGGTCCCCACAGGCAGAATACAGACCGATACGCGCTCACCCACTAGCCATTAAACACGAACAGATAGCCGCTCCCCACAAAGCATGTATACACACAGATAGAGCTCCCCACCAGCCATGAATACAGACAGCTACAGACTAAGCGCTCTCCACCAGCCATATAACAGACCCGCCACGCTCTCCCCACCAGCCAGTATACTGTACAGATAGCTCTCCCCACCAGCCAGTATACAGATATCACCTCCCCCACCTGCATATATAATCCAGTTCATCCCCACTGCATTTATATAGCAAGCTCTCCCACCAAAGCCATAATATAGCCAGCTCTCCCCCACCATGCCAGTATATAGCACCGCTCTCCCACCATGCCAGTATATAGCCACCGATCTCTCCACCATGCCAGTATAATACGCCACCGCTCTCTCTACCAATGCAGAATAATAGCCACCGCTCTCCCCCACCACACAGATATAGCCACCAATGCGCCTCCCCACCATACCATATATAGCCACCGCTCTCCCACCATGCCAGTATATGCCCCACCATGCAGTATATAGTCCCCACCATGCAGTTACAATAGCCCCACGATGCCACTACATAGCCCCACCTTGCCAGTACATAGTCCCACCATGCCAGTATATAGCCCCACCATGCCAGTATATAGTCCCACTATGCCAGTATAATATCTCCACCATGCCAGTATATTAACCCCCCATGCCAGTAAATAGTCCCACCATGCACAGTATATAGCCCACCATTGCCAGTATATATCCCACATGCCAGTATATATCCCACCATGCCAGCTACAAAATAAAAGATACAACACTAAGGCTATGTTCACCGAGAACGGTGTATTTGCAGGGCGTAAGTACCCCCGCAATTACGCCGTGTGGACTGGGCGGGGCGGAGCGGGTGAGGTGAGCGGGGGGCCGCACTTCGCCGGCCCATAGACAATCCACTGCTAGCGGCGCTAATACTCCTGCTAGACAAAGTGACATGTGAATTATCTCCCCGCACCGGGCGGCTTTCGCCGGGCGGGAGAGGAGTCGTAAATCCAAATTTCTCTATGAGAACCTATGAATTACCGTAAGAATGGCCCGTTTTCGGCCCGAAAATGCGCACATTCGGCGCGTAATTACGGACCGAAATACGGCCTTTTTAAGCCGTGTTGAACATGGCCTTAATACTCACCTTACCACTGTTCCCAGCCACGCGCCGCCTCTTCTCTCCTCCCAGCGTGGGCCGCTCCTCCGTCATCCTCCTCAGCGCTGCACTGCCTATGATGGGCTCTGGCGCCCCCGAGACAGGAGCAGCGGCGCATTGATTATAACTACATCGCGATCGCTGCCACTGAGTGCACAAGGGCCACCGCGCACACACGCCCTCAGGCTGAGGGTCCCGTGCGGGTCCCCGACCTCGCTCTAGTTTTAGACCTGGGGCTGCCGGAGGGCCCTAGGTCTGACACCTGTGACCTCGGACACGCGAGCCCTCCCCTCAGCGTCCGGTCATCAGTTCAGGAAGCCAGCGAGTGGCCAGCCTGGTACGCATGCCAGGCGAGATGCCCTCGCGAGCCCCTTCCGGCACGCGTGCCATAGGTTCGCCACTGCTGGTCTAGTGTAATGTTATGTATTTGGGCATGGCTAGAGGGATTGTCTAGTGTAATGTTATGTATTTGGGCATGGCTAGAGGCATGGTCTGGTGTAATGTTATGTATTTGGGCATGGCTAGAGGCATGGTCTGGTGTTATGTTATGTATTTGGGCATGGCTAGAGGCATGGTCTAGTGTGATGTTATGTACTTGGGCATGGCTAGAGGCATGGTCTGGTGTGATGTTATGTATTTGGGCATGGCTAGAGCCATGGTCTAGTGTGATGTTATGTATTTGGGCATGGCTAGAGGCATGGTCTGGTGTGATGTTATGTATTTGGGCATGGCTAGAGGCATGGTCTAGTGTGATGTTATGTAATTGGGCATGGCGATAGGCATGGTCTGGTGTAATGTTATGTATTTGGGCATGGCTAGAGGCATGGTCTGGTGTGATGTTATGTATTTGGGCATGGCTAGAGGCTTGGTCTGGGATGATGTTATGTATTTGGGCAATGGGCGAGGGCCCTTGCACGTTTATGCCCTGGGGTCCATAATGCGGGTAAAATGGCCCTAGACACATGCATACCTCCCAATTTTTTAGAGAGTGCAAAGAGGGACACATCAGGCCACGCCTCTAACCCCACCCCAAAACATGACATCACACTAAGACACGCCTCTAACCACGCCCCCACAAATACAGCAACTTTTTAGACAGCAAAAAGGGAACTTTTTCGGGAATTGCTTTGTATCCGATGATAAAATAATTACAAGTTGTTTATGTAATAAACAGCGAGGAAGCAACCAGGTAAACTTTTGCATCAATAAACTGACTATCTTGGCTTTAAAATCTGTTTCCTGAATGAAAAAGAGGGACATTTATCAGAGCCTTAAGCAGGGCAGTAGGGAAGATGGGTCAAAAATAGGGACTGTCCCTCCAAAATAGGGACAGTTGGGAGGTATGCACACGTCTGGTACATCATGGTATATCTTGTGCTTAAATATGAAATTGGAGGCCCTCAGTGGTACAGTAAGGCCCATATAAATCTGTGGTGTGCTGCACAACACAGAGCCTATAACCTGTATAGGTTTTTGCACTCATTGCACTGTCAGTGACTGTAATAGTTGCACTCATGTGAACAAACACCTGCAGATTACAAGCTCAGGAAACTGGCAGATCTGGATAGTGCTTTGCTATGCAAACACTGCACACAGCCCGTCTGCAGATTGATATTTGATCTGAGAGCGCATATGCCATGACCCTTATGTTACAGGAATGTTATATTTACATATGTTACACAACTTGTGTTTAAATACTGTTTTTTAATATATACGTGTTTAAACACATAAGCACGTGGCCTCAGCTGCTGACTCTTAGCTAACGGCTGGAACAGGAGTAGGTTTCTATTGTGAAAATAAAGTTTTACAGTATTTTTTGGTTGAAGGTTTGACAATATCATACATGAAAAAATACAGTATAATAATTATTTCGCCACATACCTTGTTTGAGATCATGGTGAAAAAGTCATAGCAATTGTATTTCCTGCATTGATTGTACATAGTTTTTCTTACACAATGATGATGTCACCACTTTCTTGTAGATTTCTGGATCATAAAGCTTTAGCTGAATGGGATTAGGCAGGTGGATAGCAACCATCCAAAAGCACCCTGGGTGGTACCTATACATTTTAGCTCTGTGTATTCTGCTGTTTACTCTTAGGCTATGTTCACACGGCTTATTTCGGGGCATATTTGCGGACGTAATTACATCCGCAAATACGTCCCGGAATACGTTTCAAATAAAGAAACAATTAGATTAGGCATTGATTCCAATGGGTAAAATAGCGCCTCGTCGTTCACGACAAGGCCTATTTCCGCGACGTATTTTCCGCCATGTAAATGACGATCGTAAAATTTAGTCCCCTGTTCACTTATTGAGGCATATTTCGCGACGTAAATCCCCATAGTAAAGAATGGGGAATGTATTTACGACCCGAAATACGTGTCACACTTTGTGACATATATTTGAAACGTCCGCAAATACGCCCTGAAATAAGCCGTGTGAACATAGCCTTAATCAGTTGGCAGTGTTGTGTAGATTATGTAAATACAGGGGCGTCGCTAGGCAGATTCATTCGGGGCATCATAGGGGGGCATCACTGGCTACAGAGGGCCATATCACTGGCTAGCGGGGGGCATCATGCTAATACGGGGGGGCATCATTGGCTACAGGTGGGCAACACGGCTAAGGGGGCATATCACAGCTAAGGGGGCATATCACCTGGCTAAGGGGAGCAAATCACTGGCACGGGGGGCATCATTGGGCTACAGGGGCATATGCACTGCTACAGGGGCATCACTGCTACAGGGGGGCATAACACTGGCTAAGGGGGGAATACTACTGGCATACAGAGGGGCATATCACTGCTACAGATGGCAGATCACTGCTACAGAGGGGCATATTATCACTGCTACAGGGGTCATATCACAGGCTACATAGGGGCATAAAATCATGGCTACAGGGGCAATCACTGGCTACAGGGGGCATATCACTGGGCTAAAGGGGGCATATCACTGCTACACGGGCTATCTCTGGCTACAGAGGGGCATATCACGGCTAAGGGGCTTATCACTGGCTACAAGAAGGGGCATATCACTGGCTACAGGGGGGCATATCACTGGCTACAGGAGGCATACACTGGCTAAGGGGGGGGGGAATCACGGGCACAGGGGCATATCCACTCGGTTTACAGGGGGCATATTATGTTGGCTATGGGGGCAAATTATTGTGGACATATGGGGCATATTACTGGCAAAAGGGGCATATTTACCTGCTAAGGGGGGTAGCATAATAACCTGGCTAAGTGGCATAACCTGGCTACAGGGGCTAATAACCTGACTCAAGGAGCATATTACTGGCTACAGGGGGCATATTACAGCCTAAGAGGGCAGTAACCTAGATACAGAGGGCAGTAACCGGGCTAGAGGCAATACCTGGCTAGAGGGGGCAGTAAACCTGGATAGAGGGGCAACTACTTGGCGAAAGGGGGCTACAACCAGGCTACAGTGGGCTACTACCTGGCTATAGGGTCAAATATGTTACCTACAAGGGGGTAATTATTACCATTTGGGTTACTTTAGATGGGATTTTGTATAGAGATAGGAATTTGGTAGAAGAATATATTGGGGGGGGGGGGAAAAGTGCTGAAATAAATGAGGAGCCTAAGATGTTTGTTTTGTAAATTTTTCAGTGAAGAGTTGTGAACGGTATAAGTCATCATGGTGTCTGGGCCGGATGGAGAAGAGAAAGAGAACAACTCTTCAGAGACGTCTTCTGTGAGTCACTAAATGTAACTGCAGTGTAATCACTTATATTTCTGAGCCTACATACAAAGGTTTTTCTCTGTAAAAATACATCCGCAGTTCACAATTGAAGACGCAAAAATTCCTGTGTGGAAACGCACAGCCCTACTCAGAAAAACTTAAGGGCCCGAGCCCCGGATGTTTTGGGACCTTAGCAACGCCCCTGTGTAAATATGTAGATCATCTTCACTTCACCCCGGGGGAGCTGTCTCATGCACACTCATGCACTTGGCTCCAGCAAAGGCAGGTTCGAGACGGGTGGATTAATAGGAGTAATTCCTAGGCCTCGTTTTATTCGAGACAAGTTGTACTTTATAAGGGAATAGTTTAAGTACACTTATAAATAATTGCAGTATTTTTTTTTATTTTTTTACAAATTTTTTAATATTTTTTTAATTTTTTTTTACAACATTCCACATTTCACACTAATAACTTGTTAGATTTAATTCATACAGTGTTATTACGGTCGTGTGGGATACCAAATATGGGTGTAGGTTTTTTTGGCGTGAAATTATGTACAATATTTTTTTATAAATATTTATTTTATTTTATTATTTATTTTTTTATTCTTTTTTTTACCACTTTTTATGTTTTTTTTTGTACTTTTTTTTGACCATCCCAATGAAGGGAGAACTGTTTAACATTTTTTTTTTTTTAATTTTTTTTTTACACTTAGTAATGTATTAGCAAATTCATAGTATGCTACTACCATGCTAATCCTGTGTCAGTTTGACACAGGCAGTGATATATGACAGAGCACACAGTGCAATCCAATCACTGGATTCATACACAGACAGCTCTGGGGCCACTCTAGTGTCCCCAAGCTGACTGTGCAGCCGGATCCCTGAACTCTGTCGGGTCCACCGGGTGTTCTGATCACCCGACAGAGCAGGGAACCCTTTTGATTGCGCTGCGTTAACGAACCGCCGCAATCAAAGGGTTAAAGTATCGGTTGTCAGAGGTTTTCCCTCGCCCCCGATGCCTGCAGGGGATGCTCTGGATCAGGGCTGTGTAAGTACACCCCGATCCCAGCGCAATTGCGTCGCCGGGCGCCGCAAACCCCGATGTCTGCAGCGACGTCCAAAAGACGTCGCTGCAGATGAACGAGCTGAAATGCCCCGCGTCAAAAGACGGTGGCGTTCGTTAAGGGTTTAAAGGGATAGTTACCACTTAGCTATGTATTGGCCCACATATATGAAAAACGGTCCTGTGGTGTAAGACTCCTTTGTGCCCTTAGCAACCAATCAGAATGCCCTTTCATTTTATATATGTGCTCCTGAAAAATGAAAGGGACTCTGATTGGTTGCTATGGGCAACGAAAGAAATCTTAGACCAGACAATTTTCATATATTTCCCTCTAAGTGCCTATATATAGGTCCCACTATGGAGACCCCACTGATCCTTAAAATTAGGGTTCTGAGTTCATGTGCTTCCTGACTTTGAACATACACAATGTTTCTATGTTGCAATTTTAATTCTTTTACCCCATTTACATCATGCTTTAGGGTCACGGCCACATTGCTGGTATCTGTTGGGAAACCTTTTCTTTAGGAGGTAACTATTGGGTTAAATGAAATGTCTGCCATTACAAAACAGGACAAGTTGTGTCAAGACACATCTCCAGACCAGAGTAAGCCCTCCTTCCTCCCCTGGCTGTCAGAGTTTATCATAGCATTGCATTTCATGGGATACACACAGCGCATCTATATACTAAATATATCTCAGTAGACATACCATGCCAGCTGTGTCTGTCTTCCTCAGATACTTTCCAGGAATGGTGCGTGTACAGACATAGCTGACTTTGTAAATAGGAGAAGAGCAGAAAAGGGACAAGACGTAGGTTGCTGTAAGGGAAGTAGTTTGCTAACAACACAGGTATGTCTACACGACTGTCTAAACAGCACAGAAATACCGTAGGATTTTTGGCAGTTTTAGTATTTTGAAACCATCGAGAAATAGATGATACCCTGTACTGTATAGACAGCAATGCAAAACCCGGGCTGTAGTCTATACAGCATTAAAAACCCAGCGGGATATGACCCATGCTGCATATTCCGCCAGAGTCCTGCGGTTTGCTGTTGGATTCCTGTACATTCAAATGTATGGGCTGATGGCAAAAACTTAAACCGACCGCGGTTTTTGCGCAAATCAGTACCACAAACCCTGGTCCTACAAATGACAAAATGCCATTGGCTTTCCGACGTTTTTTGTCCTATGTTCTGTGTCTTCACCCTTAGGCTACACAGCACTGGAATCTCGGAGGATTTTCAGCGGATTCAGTGTTTTGAATCTGCTGAAAATCCAACTGTACCCAGCGCTGTTTAGACTTCAATATGTCTCCTTCTGCCTCACAGTTTCTTTCATTAACCTCCTCTCATGGCCTCTCGCAGTTTACTGACTCCCCATACTCAAAGGATGGGGAACTCTCTGGATCTTGGTCCTTCTGTCATCTTTCCTCTATTTTCTAACTTCACTAATTCTCTTATGCACTCCTCAGACCACAAATCTTATCTCCTTCATTATCACTAATTCTCAAGCCTACTCTGGACAAACCCTGCCCATCATCCATATAGAAATATTAGATACTCAGGAAATCACAGACGAACCCCCATACAGTCCTCACGCCCCAATCTCCTCCCTCTCCCTGTCCAGACCAGGCTATCAAAACGTTACAATGAAACTCTTGCAAACACCCTGGACATGTGGCACCACTCACACAACACCGCACCACCAGAGTCAGACCGACGCCCCCGCAGCCTTCGACACACACCACAGACCTCGTCTTTTCTCCAGCGGATGTTCCAGGTGTGCTGAGCGGCCTGTGGGAAAGGTCAAAGCTACCTGCAGACTTTCTCCACTACAAAATTCATGCTCAGGACTTTATCACACTGCCCTATCACTGCGCCAAACAAAAATATTTCACCTCCCTCATCTCACACTACACAACAACCCAAAACGCCTCTTTGACACCTTCCACTCCCTCCTAAGGCGCCTAAAGCTCAGGCTCGCGGTCACTGACCTCGGTGCTGAAGACCTGGCCACCTCACTTCAAAAAGACAAAATTTGAAAATATCCGGCCAAACATCACATCACAATCCCAATAATACCCATCCTGTCCTCCCCGCACGTCCTCTAGATCAACCGTAGCCCTTGACCCGACGACAAGGAAGAAGTGTCCAGGCTTCTCCTGTTCTGCTCGTACCCAGCCACGCTTGCTCTAGCTGACCCCATTCCATCCACCTTCGTCCCCAGTCTATTTCTCCACTGTCCTCCTCTCACCTTACTGCTATTCTGAACCTCTCTCTCCTCCACTGGATCTTCATCTCCTTCAAACACGCATCATAACCCTTTACTAAAAAAACCCTCTCTGGACCCTTCCTGTGCTGATAACTACCGACCAGTCTCTAACCAGCCCTTCATCCTCTAAACTCCTGGAACGCTTGGTCCCACTGCTCGCCTAATCCGCTATCTCACTGCTAACTCTCTTCTTGACACCGCTGCAATCAGGTTTCCGCTACCCTACACTCCCACGGAACTGCCTTAGTTAAAGTCTCAAATGACCTCCTTAACAGCAAAAATCTCAGGGTAACTACTCATTGTTGCTTCTCTGGATCTCTCTGCAACTCTGCACATGTGACACTGTGGATCACCAACTTCTCCTCAGCATGCTCAGCACCATTGGCTCCAGGACACCGCTCTCGCTTGGGTTTCTCGTCCTACCACTTCTGACCTCTCCTTCAGTTGTCTCGTTTTCTGGTTCCACCTCCTCTCCTCTTTTCCTCTTGCCTGTTGGAGTTCCTCAGGGATCATTTTCTTGTTCCTCTCCTCTTTTCATTTACACAGCCCCCATTGGACAAACCATCATAGATTTTGTTTCCAGTACCATCTCTTATGCGGATAACACCCCAAATATACACCTCCTCCCGTGACATCACTCCACCTTGCTACAAAACACCAGTGACTGTCTGTCCGCTTGTCTCTAGACATCATGTCCTCTCTCCATCTGAAACTAATCCCTAAGACTGAACTTCTTGTCTTTCCGCCATCTACTAACCAACACCCCCCTGATATTTCTGTTTCTGTATGTGGTACCACCATTTCTCCCTAGCAGCATGCCCGCTGTCTAGGGGTTTTATTTGATTCTGATCTGACCTTCCCCCCCAAAACCCAATCCCTTCCCCGCTCCGTCCCCTGCCCTCAAGAATTTCCAAAATCCGCCCATTTCTCACTGTGGAAAGACTAAAAACCTCATTACTGTCTTATTCTTTTTTTGTCTTAACTACTGCAATCCTTCTTATCGGTCTCCCTCTCTGCAAACTTCCCCTCTCCAATCTGTCCAAAAGCAGCACCCGGGTTGTCTTTCTTTCCCCCCGTATACAAAGCCTCACCCTGTTCATCACGCACGGTTTTCCCATCCATACAGGATACAGTAAAATCAGACTCACAATAAAGCCTGCACGGGCTGCTCATCCCCCTTTTATCTCCTCCCCTTTTCTGTCTACCGCCCCACCCCCTGTTCTCCCCTTTTGGTTTTATCAAACATTCCTCAACACCGAACCCCCAGCCCCCTCTTTCCCGATTTCCACGTGCGCACCAATTTCTGGAATATGCTACCCCGGGGGATCAGGCACATTTACAACCCCCACAGTTTTAAAGGGGGCCCCGAAAAAACCCTTTTTCGGGCTGGCCCCCCAAAAAAATCCCAACTGCTATCACACACATCTGTCACTCCCCCCGCCCTTGGCACCAAGGCCTTTTCTGATATAGATGTCAGGGGGGCGGTTCATCCCTTTTCATTAAACCCCCCCAAATTTATGAAAATGGCCCCACCCTTTAACTTGGCACTTTTACGTATGTTTCACCCTACACCCAAAAATTGTAAGCCTCACGAGCAGGGCCTCACACCTTTTTTCCATTTGTAAGTACTTTTTTAAATTTTAATATGTATGTTTCCCCTTTAATTTTTTAAAGTGTGCAATTGTTGGCGATAGAAAAAAGATTAATTATTAAACCCGCCTGTTTTTCTACTCTCTCTCCTCTCTCTCTCCCCCTCTCCTTCCTTCCCCCTCTCCCCTCTCTTTATAATATAAAATTTTTTATTTTAAAAAAATATAAACCTGCCTTGGGGGAGCGTACCCAAACATACACCTGCCCTTGGGGGGTGTACCAAACTATATACTGCCTGTGAGGCTAACACTTAAACCGCCTGGAGGACAAAACTATTATAACCTGCCTGGAGGCATACTACTTAAATCTCCCGTTTTGGGGAGCTATTCTATTTAAATCTGGCCCCTTTTGGGGGCCGTACCTTTTATTAACTGCCTATGGGACCATTGGGGAGGGGGCCCCGGTGAGGTTTTTGGGGACCCGGGCCCCCAGTCTTAGCCCCCCGAAAACAAAACTTTTCCTTTTAAAAAACATAAACCTATAACAGAGTTAAGAAAGGATGATTTGTTTTTTTTTCTCATCCTTTCACCCCCTAACTCTTTTAGGTTCCCCCGTACGTTAAACATAGTCAATGGGCCCCCTTAAAAAGTGCACCCCGCCCGCAAAAAACAAGCCCCGAATAGAAATTTGATGGAAAAATAAAAACTTTTTGGGGCCCGAGGGGGGGAGAAACCAAAAATCCAAAATTTTCTGCATCCTTAAAGGGGTTGTTTCCATACATTGTTCACTACCTCCCTTTTTTTCTTGGTTCCTTTTAATTTAGGGGGGTGTTTATGGGGTTCTAATAGGGGCGTAGAACCGGGCTGTAGTTAACAAACCCGTGCGGCGCCCATCAGGGGAGAAAACAGGGGTTGTAGTTAGTGACCTACTTGCTGCAGCCCATCAAAGGGGAAAACAGGGAAAGGTTTGACAGTTAATGCACAATTGCAAAGGACTTGTTTTTTTCAAATCTTTAACAAAAAAACAATCCTTTTGTGAGACAAAACCCTTTAAGGGGTTAAACACGTGTGGGTTTTCAAATGTGTTTTCCCCCCCCATGAAAAAAAAAAAAGGGCACTATGGAACTGGCCCCAAGGTCGATTTTTTTCCCGCGGGCGATTCAAAAGGCATGAAAAACCCCCCGCAAGGCGGAAATTTTTAGTCAAATTATACTGGTACATGGCTTTAGTTGATATTTGGAGCAAAATTCGTCACAAAATATGATCATGAACACCCCTTTGAATTTAGAAACGTTTTGGAGACCCCGCAGCTTTTTTTAAATCCATTATCCCTTTCATTTTTTAAACTTCAACTTGCCCCTAGTTATTTTTTGGTTTTTTTTTACTTCTATCACTCCCCAGCTGAATACCCAAATTTTAAAAATCCCCCTCTGTCTCCCCTCAGAGAAAAAAACCCCACCGTTCCCCGCACCGAGCGTCAAAGAATTTCTGGACGTTTCAACCCCGGCCACTGGGGGAAACGCCCGGCCACTAGGGGGAATTTGGGCCTTTTGTCAAGCACTGAGTGGGCGGGGGAAACCCCTTCTTTGATTTGCCCGGCGGGAGGAGGGCCCCGGGGGCGCCATGTGAGTGACAGCCCCGGGTTTTGGAAAGGGGCGGGGCCCTTCAACCCAAGAATTAAACAGCAGGAAATAAGCGGAAAAAGTGGGAGGGGGGGCCCCTGGGGTTTTGGGGAGGGGACAGCCCCGGGTTTGAGAAGGGAAAGGCGGGGTACTTCCTTGGGAAATTGAAGGATGGCCCGGCCAGCAGGGGAAAAAGGGCTATACGGAGGGCCCGGGGCCTGGGGTGTGAGTGACAGCTGGGGGAGAATGGGGGCGGGGGCCTCACGCACAGGATTGACAGGTTGGACGCCAGCAGGGGATATAGCGGCTAGGGCCCCGGGGGGGGGGGTGTGTGGTGAAAAGCTCGGGGGGGGGGCGGGGCCCGGGGTTAAAGTTTTGGTAGGGGCCCCTAGGGGGGAGACGGGGGCGGAAGGGTGTCAGTCTCTCAAAAGCCGAGAAAAAGGGGGAGAGGAAATGAGGCGGGCCGGCCGGGCCCCCCCTTTTGAAACACACCCTGGGGCAAAACAGGTGGAAAAGGCGGGTGAGAAATGATGTAAAGGGGAAAGGTGCTGCTGGGCTTGTGGCCCAAAAGAACCCTATGGGTTGGAATGGGGCCCTTTAAAAAATTTGGCAGCCCCCCCTGCATGCATGCTGGAATGGGTTTTCCCTAATGTGTCTGTTAATGTAAAAAAAAACCCCCAATCCCTTTCAAATACCCCAAAACCGTCTTAAAGTTATGGGCGGGGGGAAGTCAAAGGAGCGTTCGGAACTTTTTTTCCGGTGCGTTATTTTTTGTGACTCCCGGGGATGTGACTGTTTTAATGCAGAAAATAAGATATAATACTACTCACCCCAAAATTGTACTTTATGGGCACGGGAAATTTTTGGTGTGGGGTCCCTTTAAGATGGGTCCAGGGTAAGGTGTCTCCCAAAAGGCAAAGTGAACCCCGGGGCCCCCGGGGGTGTGCCCCGGGCCCGGGGGCGAAACTTGGGGGCCCCGGGTGTGCCGCCGCCAAAGCGAAATTGGGCCAATTCCCCCGGGTGTGCCCCCGCCGGGGGGGAAACCTTGGGTCCCCGGGTGTGCCGCCGCCGAGGCGAAACATTGCGGCCCCGGGTGTGCCGCCGCGGAGGCGGGACCTTGGGTCCCTCGGTGTGCCGCCGCCGAGGCGGGACCTTGCGGCCCCGTCCCCGATGCAAGGGCTCCTCTACACGGCATGGTTTTACAGTCAGATTTTTGACATGGATTTTAGATTTTGAAACGGTGAAAATCCGACTGCCAACCATCCCAATAGAAAATCTAAGCCTTGGGCTAAATGGGGCCCCGATTTCAAAAACCCAAAAGGGTTTGCAAAAATTGGGGGAAAAGGACGATTTTTTTTCCGACATAAAATGAAATGTTCTTTTTATTCCGGGCCGGGTTTTAAACCAAAATTCCCGACTGCAAAAACCCACCTTTAAAAAGTGCTAATAGATAATAAAAAAAAAAAAAAAAAAAAACCTGGATCCTGTTAAAAGTTTTTTTTGCAATTTTTTGTGGAGTTTCCCCAAAACCCCGCCAAAACCAAAAACTTGCCGGGCCCCTCCCTTTTATGTAAAACCCTTTACCCAATCAAAATAGGAAAAGGGATCGGCATGGGGTTCAGTTGGGGCGAATGGAACAAGTTTTCGGGGATTGTTTTGGGTTTTGGGTTGGGTGATAAAGCAAAAAAAATTTTTTTTGTAACTCTATCTAAAACTGCCATTTCCGAAAATTACAGGGATGGGACGGGAAATTGGTACACAATCTGCCTTGTTAAAATGTTCTGCCTTTAAAAAACAAACAAAAAATCCCCCTCCCTAAACCCTTTTGCCCCCCTTCTTAAAGGTTTTGGGCAGGGAAATTCAAAGGGAGGGACACGAAAAATCCTCCCAAACCCTGGCAAAATAAAATTTTGCCTTTTATCTTTTAAGAAGAGAAAAACCTTCTGCTCCAGAAAATAATTGCTAGAGGGGCATGATTGTGGGTACAAAAGAGGGTGCTCAGGCCTGTGCCCGCCTCCTTGCATCTTCATAGACAAAATAGAGCTTCTGCACTGTATGACGGGTCAGATGACCTAGGATGAAGCTGCTCATCTGTAATCTATGGGTAGAATTATAATTTAGTGGTGCGTTCTAATACAGGCTGTGCTCGATTTACACCGTTCCAACTTAAATCTATCCCCTAGTTACAAACGGAGACTTATGGGGCATTCTGGCACTTGTAGTTCCATGTTCCACAGCAGATAGGAGCTGTGGAATGACAAGTTCCAGCATGCCACAGCAGCACATGAGGTGAAATCTTCTAAACGGGGGCACAGACAGCAAAACAAACGTAAAAACCCTTCCCTGCACTATCCAAAACTAAAAAAAATAACTTTTTTTGCTGGAGTTACATTTTATAAATACACCTGTTACAACTTGTATACAAATTCAACTTAAAGGGGTTGTCTCACTACATTAATCCGTCCTGTTTCATTTTGAATTCAGGGGCGTGTTTACTGGCTTCTATTAGGCTGCAGTAGAAGCCAGGTCTGTAGCTATAGCGACCAGTGCTGGCAGCCTATCGGGAGAGATCAAACAGGTCTGTAGCTGTAGCGACCAGAGCTGGCAGCCTATCATGAGAGATTGGACAGGTCTGCATCTATAGCGACCAGTTCTGTCAGCCTATAGGGAGAGATCAAACAGGTCTGTAGCTGTAGTGACCAGAGCTGGCAGCCTATCATGAGAGATTGGACAGGTCTGTATCTATAGCGACCAGTGCTGGCAGCCTATTGGGAGAGATCACAGGTCTGTATCTATAGCGACCTGAGTAGCTGATGCAGCCCATACAAGAGGGGGTATCTAGGAATAGGTAGTACACTGCTAATGGACACATATTGCAAAGTGACTTGTTTTTGCAAAATCTTTAACATAAAAAGCAATCCTTGTAGTGAGACAACCCCTATCCCGTTCATAACCCGGGGACTGCCTATGGAGTGACGTAATGCAGTCACTGATTTAGCTGTAAACCGTGAAAAGCGAATAAGGGAGAGTATAACCTTGTACATCCCATCCCGTGGTTAGAACATGTGCTGTTTTAATGATCAGGAATTTATTTTTTTTTCCTTCAGCCTGACATGGTCAATCTCCTATAACCGCTGTATAATACGAGTGCAGAGCACCTCACTTGTACGAGGGGCTGATAAGTCTTTGCCTTTACCCAGAAAGATAGAAACAAGAAAAAACTTTACATGTATTCCACATACTCTCCACTGATGTCAACACGCTTCTTACATCGCTATTCCAAGTTCTGTAAGCCTTGCAAAAAGATTTCGGTTGTGCCTCCAACCAGTCATCCGTAGTAGCCTTGGCAGCAGAAAAGGTGGGAAATTTGGTGCCTTGAGGTGTTTCTTCAGGTTTGGAAACAGATGATAGTCAGAGGGAGCTAGATCTGGTGGATAAGGTGGGTGGTCAACCAGCTGGAAGCTCCACCAGTTTTGCTGTGGTCACTTGTGCAGTGTGAGTGGAGGCGTTGTCTTGCAGGAACAAGATTCCTTTGGACAGCTTGCCGCACCTTTTGGCCTTCAATTGGTCCAAAAGTTCAATGTAATACCTTGCAATGATGGTGGAAGCATTTTGAAGGTCGTCCACTAGCCGCACGCCCTTCTTATCCCAGAACACAGACGCCATCAGCTTAGTGGCTGATTTCTGCACCCTGATCTACTTTGGACGAGGAGAAACACTGCGCCTCACTCTTTTAAAGCTCCTTGGTTTCAGGGTCATACAAATAAATCCAGGTTTCATCCATAGTGACCAGTCGCTCCAGGGAGTTCTTATCAGTCCGGAAACGCTGACAAATGGACCGGGATGTCGCATGCTTTTCTCATCTGTTGTCAAACATTTGGGGACCCACTTTGCAGATAGCATCTTTATAGATAATGACACAAATACGTTCATGAGAAATCCCCATGATGTCTGCTATTCCTTTAGCTGAAATTCGCCGATTCTCCAGTATGAGGTTGTGCACAGCATCGACGATCTCCGGAGCAGCAACACCCTCCGGTTTCCGTCCCGGCGTTTCTCATCATTGGCGTGAAGTGGGCCGTTTTAAATCTGGCAACCCAGTTTTTAAAAGGGGTTGTCTCGCTACATTGATTGGGTTTTATTTAAAGATCTTTAAAAAACAAGCAGCTTGCAATTATGTTCATTACAAATGTCCTACTGATTTTGAGCTAGCCCTGTTAGTATTACTACATTCAGCTCCTCAAATTTCTATAGCAGCCGACCTGTTGATCCTTACTTACTGGCTGTAGGGTCTGATGATTCACCCACCTTTGAAGACAGGTCGGAGCAGAGAGCCCCTCCTGCACAGAATGCTTCTGGAGGGGGAGGGAGGACTCTGGCGTCTGTGTCCTGCATTAACCCTGTGTGTGCCTGCTTCCTCCTGCTTCTACACAGATAGATGGGACAGCAGTGACCTTTTCTGTTACTATAATCATGATATGTCTTGGAACTGTGACTATACTAATACTATAGAGATCAGGGGGCATGTGAAATACTTTATGTTCTCCTGTATTAGGGACACATCTGAGTATAGTAACACTGCCCTTGTTGTTGTGGAGATGTGGAGACTTTTTAAGCTAAGCAGGGGATATAGGAAACAATGCAAACCCTTGCTCTATTAGCAACAGCTTCATATTCCTCTTACACTCCAAGATCAGCCTCTCCTGCAAAAGACCTTAGGCAGGCACACACGGGTGAAACTTGGGGAGCAAACCCCCCCCCCCCCTCCCCTGTATAGAAGTTACGGATAGTGCCTGTGTGCTGATGGGAGGGGGGAGAGGGAAGGGCAGAAACAGACAGACCAAGAAGCACGCCCCTCAGTTCAACTTTCCCGGGACATGACAGGCTAAAAGCTCGTAATGAGACAACTCCTTTAAAGAGAACCTGTCACATAGATTATGCCCCCCTTGCTGAGGGCAGCACAAACCAGTGTCAGACCTGCTGTTTCCAGCGCTGTGTCCCTTATTCTGTAAGATGCTGTTATTTTCGTGTATTTAATGTAGTTTTCAGCCAGAAGAGTCATTCAAAGAGTCAGTTTTTTTCAAACCCGGCCAATCGGAGGCTAGCCCCGCCCACCTCAGCTGTAAAACCCTATTACTTTGAATAGGTAGAAACATGGGGAAAAAGTCAGTGGGGGGGCTAGCTTTGGTGGGGGGTAACACCTGCTCATGAATAAGATTTGAGGGGTAAATGCTCTAAAACTGTTGCATCTTACAGAATAAGGGACGCAGCGCTGGGAACAGCAGGTCTGACACTGGCTTGTTCTGCCCTCAGCAAGAGGGGCATTACCTAGGTGACCGGTTCCCTTTGGCCGTGTTCACACGGCTTATTCAAGCCGTAATTGCGACCCGGTTTTCCCGCCCCCAAATTTCCCGGCTTGATAAGGGGCGGGGGCGCGGCCCGCCGGCCCATAGATTGCATTATCCACGGGCGTTATTGCGCCTGGATAATGTGCAAGTGACTTTCTCCCGCCCGGCGGATTCGCCGAAGCAGGGGGAGGAGCGACGGAATCCAATGTTCTCTGAAGAACTGTGGATTATCGTAATTACTGTGAGGATTGGGCCGTACTGCAGCGCAAATCCCGGGGCGCAGGGTTTCGGCGCCAATTCCCCGGCGAAATTTAAACCGCGTGAACGGGGGCCCCTTTAAATGTAGAATATGAGGGCATTGATCCCCAATATCTGCGACATATCACCATGAATATCCTTCACGGACTTTCCCTTTCAGAAACAAGAATTTCATCCCTCGTTGCTCTCATTTGCTGTGAATATCCTCTTAGGGTCCCCCATTTTGTTTTCCGGGCCCGCCTAAAATCACGTTTGCCATAAGCTACAAACACAAAATTTTGATAACATATATTAGACACATAAGGCTTTCATGTGATCAAATTCGTTACCATAGAAACAAAAAAAAAAAAACACAAAGCCAAAGACTTCTCAGCAGCCCCTTCGTAGCACTGCAAGCTGAAGGACACCCTAGTTCAAGCTCTGTGCCCCGGAGGATGGCTGGCGCCCATTAGATCCACCGAGTGCCTATTCTTGCTTTGTTTTATGAAAAGTGCGAGGAAACGAGAAGAAATTAAATTTTTCAATGAGTTTTTCTCACTATGTTAATTAGCTTCAAACATTTAGGCAAAGGTCAAGAAAGCCTACTACCAAATACATTGCTGTTCTGATTTTTGCTTCCCTTTGAAACTAGAGCCATTCTTATCTCCTGCTTGTATACACAAGCTTCCCTGACCACCTTTTTCTGCTCTTGCAGTGGCCATGGGATGAGGTCACTCTGCTGTGTCTTATTAGCAGCACAAGAACTTGTTTGGTTTTTTACTGATAATTTTTAAAGGTTTAAAAGCTTTGTAGCCTTGTGGCCTGCTGCTTAGACCCCTACATCACCAAGGTCCCTCCAACAGGCTAGGCTAGGAATAGCAGAGCTGATATGTCAGTCACTGTTGTAGAACTGCTCACAGCCTGAACAGAAATTGGGGGGCATGAAGCTGTAGAACCACCCACAGCCTGAACAGGTAGTGGGGGTCTGAAGCTGTAGAACCGCCCACAGCCTGAACAGGTAGTGGGGGTCTGAAGCTGTAGAACCGCCCACAGCCTGAACAGGTAGTGGGGGTCTGAAGCTGTAGAACCACCCACCGCCTGAACATGTAGTGGGGGTCTGAAGCTGTTGAACCACCCACAGCCTGCACAGGTAGTGGGGGTCTGAAGCTGTGGAACCGCCCACAGCCTGCACAGGTAGTGGGGGTCTGAAGCTGTGGAACCGCCCACAGCCTGCACAGGTAGTGGGAGCCTGAAGCTGTGGAAAAGCCAACAGCCTGCACAGGTAGAGGGAGCCTGAAGCTGAGGAACCCCCCACAGCCTGCACAGCAAGGGGTAGCCTGAAGCTGTGGAACAACCCACAGCCAGAGCAGGTAGTGGGAGCCTGAAGCTGTGGAACCACCCAAAGGCCTGAGCAGGTAGGGGAGCCTGAAATTTGGAACCACCCCAAGCCTTTAGCAGGTAGTGGGGCCTGAAGCTGTGGAACCACCCACAGCCTGAGGGAGGAAGTGGGAGCCTGAAGCTGTGGAACCACCCACAGCCTGAGCAGGAAGTGGGCGCCTGAAGCTGGCTCTGAAGAGCAGGCACTATAAAACAGCAAGAATGGAAAAGCACCTTTTAAAGGGGAGTGTGTACAGGACAGATTTTCCCATGAAAAATCAGCAGTTTACCTTCACCGGCAGGTCAATTATGTGCAGAGTTTATTGCCTCAATGGATTTGTAAAATCCCATCCATGTGGCTGGTACTGTAATCCTTTGTGATTTTTCTGTGCGTACATCCACATGGAAAATCCACAGTGAATCCATCATACGGTGTCTGTTCACCCTTAAGATACATTCACAAGGAGCGGATCTGCTACAGATTTAACTGTGGAGAAACGGCAGCATAGAAGCTTGTTGATATGACACAGCAGGGAGTGACGTCACCATCCAGGCCTGCTAGGTGGTTGGTAACCTAGGGAAGCTTCTGTACACAAGCAGGAGATTAGAACTGCTCAAAAGGAAAGGAAGCAAAATCAGAACAGCCATGAGTTTGGTAGTTTGTTTTTATTCAGCTTTTGCCTACCTGTTTAGAGTCACTGTACAAGTAGTAATATCCTTTTAGGAAATGCTGGAAGTCCTGTTTACCCTGCCCACAACCAGTTATTGTCCACTTTTCCTATATCAGCTCATGCATAGATCAAACTGGTCAATCAATATGTATTGGTGGAGTAATCAGAACTTTCAGTTTCACTTTTAAAATGTTTTTTCTTTCTCCTTTTTTTTTTTTTTTTTTCAGCCTTACAAACTATGTAACTATGAAATTCCGAATTAAATCCTATAGCCATATACATTACAGAGCTCAGCTTCTCCCCCTCTATCATATAATCCAATATATCACAGAGCTCAGCTCCTCTCCTCTATCATATAACCCTATATATCACAGAGCTCAGCTCCTCTCCTCTATCACATCCTGCTCTCATGGCAGCATAAAACATCTGATAGGTTCACTTTAACCTGAAAACCACAGTCATCAACTGCAGGCAGCCATATTTTTTCTGTACAGCGGCCACTACAGGGAAATTGATTTGAATGGGTGTCATGTAATACTACAATGCAGTACAGCGATGCCTCTTTCTTATACTTTGTGGCTGTCTTGCCCATAATATCTGATTGGGCACATGGAGAAAAACCACATTAAAGGGGTCATTAAGTTCAGTCGCTCAGAGACAACTGTCCCAAGTCTCTTCAGAGAGCAGAATACGACTTGATGCATAAATTGAGATGTTCTACCCAAACACAAATCTTTCGTAAACCAGGTTTTCTGGATAATGTGGGTTTTATGAGCAAAAAATGAATTCCCAGAACCTCTGCACATTGACTATTGTGTCTTCGGGTCTTGCTTTTCCCTAAATGCCGTCCACATGTCTCTCATTACGCAGTGACTCACTGGAGTTAAATTAAATTTCAGCCTCATCGAGGCGTGCTCTGTACATCTTCCTGTCCTGCTGCAAATACCATATTACAATGTTTATGCCGTAATTACTAGCTGTGGCCGCCAACCATTAATAATCGCCACTTATGTCGTTCTTTTACTCTTAGCCAGTGGCCACTAAACTCTGACCGAGAGAGCATGCGGGGCGTTGTAGTTCTGCAACAGCTGGAGAGACACTTAGGACATCATTGGTCTAAGCTATGTTGGATACAGCAAATAAAATAGTAAGGTCGTCTTCGTCCAACATGGTCCTCTGCCCATCAGTCTCTATGGATTCCATGGTGCTGCTTCTCTTTAGAAATCGGCCATGCTGACTGTATCCCACCTCTGCACACGTGGGAGGATCCGTTGAGCCAACACCACCATCCCACAGATCCTCAATAGGGATCTAGTTAAGGGATTTAGGGGCCCAGAGTAGTACTTGGAAATCTTGGTCGGGCTCTGCTGGATGTTTCTTGCCATGTGACGTCATATTCTTGCTTGAAGATCACAACCCCTGAGAAACTGGCTAGGGCACTCCAGGACCTTAAAATGCTTCTTACGAAGCCACTCCTTTGTTGCCCTGGCGGTGTGCTTGGGATCATTGTCATGCTGAAAGACCCAGCCACGTTTCATCTTCAATGCCCTTGCTGATGGAAGGAGGTTTGCACTCAAAATCTCACGATGCATGGCCCCATTCATTCTTTCATGTACACGGATCAGTCGTCCTGGTCCCTTTGCAGATAAACAGCCCCAAAGCATGATGTTACCACCCCCGTGCTTCACAGTAGGTATGGCGTTCTTTGGATGCAACTCCGCATTCTCTCTCCTCCAACCACGATGAGTTGTGTTTCTATCAAACAGTTCTACTTTGGTTTCATCTGACCATATGACATTCTCCCAATACTCTTCTGGATCATCCAAATGCTCTCTAGCAAACCTCAGAGGGGCCCAGACATGTACTGGCTTAAGCAGGGGGACACGTCTGGCACTGCAGGATCAGAGTCCCTGGCGGCGTAGTGTGTTACTGATGGTAGCCTTTGTTACGTTGGTCCCAGCTCTCTGCAGGTCATTCACTAGGTCCCCCCGTGTGGTTCTGCGATTTTTGCTTGTGATCATTTTGACCCCATGGGGTGAGATCTTGCGTGGAGATCTCCCAGATGGAGGGAGATTATCAGTGGTCTTGTGTGTCTTCCGTTTTCTAATTATCGCTCCCACAGTTGGTTTCTTCACACCAAGCTGCTTGCCTATTGCAGATTCAGTCTTCCCAGCCTGGTGCAGGGCTACACTTTTGTTTCTGGTGTCCTTCGACAGCTCTTTGGTCTTCACCATAGTGGAGTTTGGAGTGTGACTGTTTGAGGTTGTGGACAGGTATCTTTCATACTGATAAGAAGGTCAAACAGGTGTCATTACTACAGGTAATGAGTGGAGGACAGAGGAGCCTCTTAAACAAGAAGTTAGTCTGTGAGAGCCAGAAACCTTGCTTGTTTGTAGGTGACCAAATACTTATTTTCCACCATAATTTGCAAATTCTTTCCAAATCAGACAATGTGATTTTCTGGATTTGTTTTCTCAATTTGTTTCTCATAGTTGAGGTCGACCTATGATGTCAATTACAGGCCTCTCATCTTTTTAAGTGGGAGAACTTGCACAATTGGTGGCTGACTAAATACTTTTTTTCCCCACTCTATGGAGCAATAATCGCATTCCTGTTACCATTTGCCTATATTGAGCTGTATCTGCAGGTAATTGGATTTTTTTTTTGTTCCCCTTCTTGTAACATTAACATTTTCCATAAAGCAGGGATTTTTATTTTTCTTCTCTATATGCCTCATTTTTCTCCCCTTGGTGCTGATGTGCTGTCATGTTGAATAATTACACTGCGCACTTTGTAGTGTCTACCTCCCCTTTTTAAATTAAATGTTCCAGCAAGTGTAGAGTATGCCCGCAGTTAACAGCCCATATCGGTTGCCTGCGAACAAAAGCATCATTCATGGAAGCATAGGTACCAGCGCTTACAATTACGTAACTTTGCCTCATCTCTTCTGAGATCATCCGCTGCATTAAGATCACCCGCACTGAGGGGTTTTTTTTGGTAATATAATAGGCCATCAGATTTTGCCTGGCCAAAGCTTTTAAGAGTAATAAAGTTAAGGGAAATAAACACGTCTGAGGATCTCTGCTTATAAAAAGTGAAAAAAAATTATAATAGATATATCTGGAGTTGTGCTGACGGCATCCCACAGCCGCCGGAGGGTCCACAGAGCCAACACCACCATCCAGGGGCTCCCACAGCAGCTGGAGGGTCCATAGAGCCAACACCACCATCCAGGGGCTCCCACAGCAGCTGGAGGGACCATAGAGCCAACACCACCATCCAGTGGCCGCCACAGCTGCTGGAGGACCATAGAACCAACACCACTATCCAGGGGCTCCACAGCAGCTGGAGGGTCCATAGAGCCAACACCACCATCCAGGGGCCCCACAGCAGCTGGAGGGTCCATAGAGCCAACACCACCATCCAGGGGCTCCCACAGCTGCTGGAGGGTCCATAGAGCCAACACCACCATCCAGGGGCTCCCACAGCTACTGGAGGGTCCATCGAGCCAACACCACTAACCAGGGGCTCCCACAGCTAATGGAGGGGCCATAGAGCCAACACCACCATCCAGGGGCTCCCACAGCTGCTGGAGGAGTCATAGAGCCAACCCCACCATCCAGGGGCCCCACAGCTGCTGGAGGGTCCATAGAGCCACCATCCAGCGGCTCCCACAGCTGCTGGTGGGTCCATATAGCCAACACCACCATCCAGGGGCCCCACAGCTGCTGGAGGGTCCATAGAGCAACACCACCATCCAGGGGCTCCCACAGCTGCTGGAGGGGCCATAGAGCCAACACCACCATCCAGGGGCTCCCACAGCTGCTGGATGGGTCATAGAGCCAACACCACCATCCAGGGGCCCCACAGCTGCTGGAGGGTCCATAGAGCCAACACCACCATCCAGGGGCTCCACAGCTGCTGGAAGGTCCATAGAGCCAACACCACCATCCAGGGGCTCCACAGCTGCTGGAGGGTCCATAGAGCCAACACCACCATCCAGGGGCTCCTACAGCTGCTGGAGGGTCCATAGAGCCAACACCACCATCCAGGGGCTCCTACAGCTGCTGGAGGGTCCATAGAGCCAACACCACCATCCAGGGGCTCCCACAGCTGCTGGAGGGTCCATAGAGCCAACACCACCATCCAGGGGCTCCCACAGCTGCTGGAGGGTCCATAGAGCCAACACCACCATCCAGGGGCTCCACAGCTGCTGGAGGAGCCATAGAGCCAACACCACCATCCAGGAGCCCCACAGCTGCTGGAGGGCCATAGAGCCAACAAAACCATCAAAGGGAGGAGATTGATGTATTGTTCTGTGGGGAAAGGGTATGTTCACATGGCTGATTTTCAGTGCTAAAAATTTCAGCGTTAAAGCCTCCTCTAAAATACTATAACAAGAGGTGAGGATTTAGGGCAGAATCTGTCTCGAGAATTGACAGGCCAATTATTTTTCTGTGCTGAAAAGAAATCGGTGTCGTGAACAAGGCTGATCTTTCCATTAGAAAGAATGTAAGGTGAATTGCAGCCAGATTGGACATAGGTTCAGCACTGAATCTGCACCAGAATTGGCATCCAAATCAGCCATGTGAACCTACCAGAGGATTCAGTACAACTTGTATTCGTTTAAATCCCTGCTTATTCTGTGTTAAGGAGCCCAGTGGGCGGTCTTATCAGTGATTGACAGCCTTGCATGCATGAGTGTGCATACAGAGATGGCTGTCAATCACTGATAAGACCGCCCACTGGACTCCTTAATTCAAAATACACAGAAAATTATCCCCTCTAGGATAGATCTGTTTTGGGACATTTTTTTCGTTGTTTTTAATGTCTCACCCGCCTTCCAAAGTCCATCCCCTTTTTTTTTTTTTTTTTTTTTGCAGGGTGAGATGTACTGGTAAAATACTCAAAACCTTATTTTGTGGTGGTAAATTATTAAAAAAAATTTGTGCTGAATACGTGTCATGGTTTAGTTTTATATGAAGTTCACTGTTTTTGAATAAACTAAATGTTGTGTATTCTGCAGGTTTTCATTGTTTTACTGCTTTTAAAAGAAGTGTGTACTAAATATATATATAAGTTATTATATGTATGTGTGCATATAATATTTATAAGTACATACATCATACATCAAACCCTTGCAATGCTGGGTCTCCTAGGCCAGAATCCTGGGAGCAGTGTGCCAACGTAAGCGGCGAGACGACATCATGCTGCTTTTGCTGTACACCAGCCCCCTTAGCTTGCGATTCAGCGGGGGAACATGGAGAGGTGAGTACGTTTTTTTTTGTTTTGTTTTGTCCCCCCCCCCCCCACCCCTCTACCACCTACCTGCAAAGGGCATATAATTCTACCTACAAGGCACATATAATTATACTTACAGCGGGCCCTATATATCGAACTACAATGTGTGTGCTTTTTGGGGGGGGATTTTTTTTTTTTTTTTTTACTATTCTCATCCCCCTTTACTAACACCAATACTTTTCTTTCGCAAGAGCAATGTGATGTTTGTGTTTTTTTTTTTTTTTGTTTTTTTTGGGGGGGGGGTAGGTCTAGTATTAATTGGCATCCTTTTGTAGTGAATGCAAATAATTTTTTTTTGTTAACATTTATTTAGGGAAGCAGGAAAACCAAAAAAAACTACAATTCTGGCATAAGGACGCTATAGAGGCCATATCATGTGGGTGGGGGGAAGCACCATCAGGGGTTGCAAAGGACTGTGGCCTCACTTTCTAATAGTTTAGATTTTGCTGTCGTCTTCACTGCAGCATCTAAATGGTTAAGTGGCCAGGATCAGAGCCGTCTCCAGTCCCGGGAGCTAGCGGTAGTTGCCGGCTGTGTCCACAGCGGGAGCGGACTTGGCGTGTGAGCTTGCTGCATGCACCCCCTAGCGCTCTGTGGACGTAACTGTACGTCCTTTTGCTAAATTGATAAAACACAAGTTCTTTTCAGTCTTTTCTGGCCAAATTCTACATCCGTCTGCTCCGCTCCTCTGGCTCTAGAACGTGTGGCCAGCAGCTCGGAGAGCAAGTTCAGTGTGACAGGTTCCCTTTGAATCTGCCCGGGCTGAACTTTCCGTGAACTGCTTCTCGTCCCGGTCCAGCTGACGGTGAGAGAAGTATTACTTTTTATTTGTGTAATTGCCCACGCTGCTGCTGCAACACCTGGTGAGGCGCTCCCTGCTCCGTCACTAGAGGTCCCCGGGGTGCTGTCTGCACTGCATAGATCCCATCAGTCTGCTGGCTGCAGTCTTAGGAGCCTGGCGTTTTCTATTTCATTTACGTGCCCAGGTTATCGTTTGGAACAAAGCGATGTCTTTATTCACAGGGAATCGAGTCTTCATCAGCAGCAAAAGGGGTTTTGTCCTTCAGCAAAATGAAATGCTATGGTACCAGAGTGCGCATAAAACTGAAGCGAAGTGCGTCATGTGCAGAATAGACATTAGCAGTGTTTTACTGTACGGGAAAATGTTTGTAATAATATCCCATAGAGTTTAAAGAGAACCTGTCAGGTGGTTTATGCTGCCCTATGTTAGAGCAGGATGAGATAGTAAGGTCTGTGATATATAGGGTTATATGATAGAGAAGCTGAGCTCTGTGATATATAGGGTTATATGATAGAGCAGAGGAGCTGAGCTCTGTGATATATAGGGTTATATGATAGAGGGATTTGCCCATTGTATAACTCCTGTATGGGTATCTTTAAATACTCTTCTGTAAAATGTAGTCATTTCAATTTCTGAGCATCATTCTGCTACAGGAGAGCTAATTTGCATATTTGTTTCCCATGGAGCATTGCCTGCAAGTCTCCATTTACCAGCTGAGTCTCTTCAGTGAGAACCATTACCTCCTCTGAGCATCATCCTGCAGAAAGATCCTGTGTCCAGAGTGTTGTGTGTAATGAAGTGGTCGGTCTCCTGATGCCTGTGTGCTGGCAGTGTGCGATAATGTGTGTGGTGCGCCGAATTGCCAGCAGCTATTCTAGGGAAAATCGAACAGTGTTTAATCCTGTTACAGGACTTTATTGAATGTTGCAGTGATTTTGTAATGGAGCCTGGGCTGGTGCTCAGCTGGAGAGGGGGCTAGGGTTGCTGCGTTGCATTTCTCTATATTTTCATATTTTGACAGGATCATGTAATTAATCAGGCTCCCCCACACACACATCACTGCCACATCTGCTGGCAGCATGGTATAGAGCAAAAAAAAATAATTTTTAAGCACAGAGGTTGTCCCCCCAAAAAAGTGTGTGTATATGTATGTATATACGTGTGTGTATATGTATGTATATACGTGTGTGTATATGTATGTATATAGTGTGTGTATATGTATGTATATAGTGTGTGTTTATATGTATGTATTTATAGTGTGTGTGTGTATATGTATGTATATATAGTGTGTGTGTGTGTGTATATGTATGTATTACTGTCTATGAGTATATATGTGTGTGTGTGTGTATATATATATATATATATATATATATATATATATTTGTGATATAAAGATTAGTTTATTTTTTTTTAACAAATAGAATGAGATTGTCTACACAGCACTAGTTTCTGGTCAGATTTTCAGCGTATTTAGAATCCGCAAAAATTGAAACCAGTGCCCCATAGTCCACAATAGAAAATCCATGCTGTAGTCTACACAACACGGATTATCTCCTGTAGGATTTCAAAACTGCCGGCCCTCAGACGGAAGATAGAGCAAGTTCTACCTTCCGGGAAATTCCTATACTGTCAATATTCTGGGTCAGCGAGAAATCTGAAAAACGACCGCGGTACGGCGATGTTAAAATACCGTTGGATTTTCGACTGTATTTTAACAAAAGCTTTTTAGACCTAGCCCACGCGTATGATTGCAGGGACTGTAAGGGGATTTACACTATACAAAAAGCTATATACAGTCTCCGTGCCTACGATAAAAGCAGCAGGGTATAGGGTAAAACTGCACACACACTTTTTGTTTTGAAAAAAAACCAAACCAAAAAACATGTAAAAAATATAACACCGTGCTAAACCAGCCGATCCTAGACAAATAGAGGGGCCCAATTTGATTAACAAATATCTACAGGTGACCGTTATAACTATACAAAGATATTATGTTAAAGGGGTTGTCTCCCTACATTGATTCATCTCACCTCAGTCCTGTTTTCTTGGTTTCTCTTTGAATTCAGGGGCGTGTTTACTGGGTTTCACTGGGCTGCAGTAGAAGTCAGGTCTGTAGCTATAGCAACCAGTGCTGGCAGCCTATCAGGAGATATCAAACAGGTCTGTAGCTATAGCGACCTGAGGAGCTGATGCAGCATATACAAGAGGAGATATCTAGGAATAGGTAGGACACTGTTAATGGACACTTATTGCAGAGTGACTTGTTTTTGCAAGGTCTTTAACATAAAAAGCAGCAATCCTTCTAGTGAGACAACCACTTAAATGTATGACCGGACGTCCACAATTGGCATCAGTCCTATAGCACAATCAAACACCACTTAGCACAAAAACAGCCATAAAAACAATGAACCAAAATAGCAGAGATGACAGCTGGCTTACCAGAAAGGTGGATCACCCGTCTTCTATACTACCATTCCACATTAAGACCGCAATAGTCCTCCTTACTCTGAAACTGACTAGCGTGTGCTCTGGCCGGCGGCGCTCGCTATTCTGGCTAGTAGATCTGGTGACGTCGCCCTCACTACAAAAGGCAATCAAACTACCGACACGTTTCGGAATAGACGTATTCCTTTGTCAGGGGTAACTTACACTATACCCTATGTAAAATCCGCCTCGTCATTCAGATTATTGGCGCGCAGTGTCCATATCTACGGAGAATTGACATGTCCATTCTTTGAGGCATCTTGTGTGCCGATAATAATGAAGTCTCAGAGGCATGAATCAGCCTCGGGCGGTCCGGGTCCTTTCCTCGCTGGAATTATGCGTTGGTAAGCGCGGAACGTTCGGTGAGGAAGCAACACTTCTTCGGTGCCAAAAAAGCGGTCATGTGACGCTTCCCTGATAGTTTCTCAAGCAGTCGTCTTATGATTTTGGGCAGGGTCTGGTTTGGTTTATATCACCAAGTCCTATTCAAAGGCTCTTTTATGGGTCAGACATTGGCTGTCTATAGGTGGCGCTATAGAGACAGTTTTCTTCCTGCTGAAGCTAATTATACATTTTTTTCCCCCATGGAGCATTGCATGTTCTTCTCTATACATTTTGCTGGATCTCACCAATGAGATCCAATACATCCACCCAAAAAAAAATAAAAACGAATGGGATATATAGCATAGTGCTGCAATGTATTAATAAGTCGGGCGGTTTGTAAGTAACCAGGAGGATACAACCTGCAGAGAGGGCTGTGGTAAGAGACCTGTTCTTAGTAGATACCAGGGCTGTGGAGTCGGCAAGCCGAAGCCCCGACCCAGACTCCTCAATTTCCCAAACTTCCGACTCGCTCATACACGGCGCATGTTTAAGTGATAACTTTACTGTAGTAAAATGGTAACATCAGGCTGTTTATCACCTTATGATAAAATAATCAAGCTGTTTAGGTAGAACAGACACTGACAAGCAAAAGGGTAACAATGTTTTGATCTTTTGAACACTTGTGGGTAGAGTTGAAGAAAAAGCTGTATTTGTATCCAAGTCCAGTCTGCACCAACACTGGGAATGTGTAGAAGAGACCGGGGATCAGATTTTGGTCAAGATGTGCTTGAATCTGATCCAGAGCCCAGAAGGATTCAGGCAGAGCTGAAAGCCAAAGGTGGATTTACCAAATACTAACAAAATAATAAAAATTAACATTTTGATTTTTAGGAGCAAAACTATAACTAAGCAGATGCTAAATACTTGCAAGTCAAATTTATTTATTTTTTTTTAACCAACATTTTATTAAGTACCACTCCAATAACAAAGATTACTGCATTACAAAGGAATACTCCAATAAAGTATAACCGAGAATAGTACAATTTTTACAAAAACAAATCTTTTGTTGTGACAATATCAGTGCTAAAATGAGATATACAACCACTCAACATAAAAAGAATGACATGAACTTGCGTAAACCAGGTATACAGTCCCCTAATGACAATTAAGCATCTGCAAGGGTGAACATTATTAAGCTTACTTGTATCCCAGTTTTGGCCATTTATAAGGAGAGTAGCCAGACAGTACCCCCGAAGGGACATGACCAGAAGTTTAATCTTAGAGTTTAAACAAATATGAGACATAATCACATAGACCTATGTAATCAAGTAAGGTCTGGGATAAAACGTGAAAACAAATCCTGTGCTGATACAATGCTGTGAGATCGTCACACGGCCCCCGTCCCCTAAAGCCCGAGGGAGAGAAATAGGACAAATTCACCCCCACCTCTGACGCACAGTCACCAAGGGAGTATCCAGAGCACGGTGTCAGGATATGGCTGAGGTAAAGCTCCCATGTTATGGGGTACAGACATCCAAAGCCCCCAGAGCGGCCGCTAGGTGAGAGGAGAGATAGCAGGAGGTGTAGACAAAAGGCTGCATGATCTCCTTGATCTCCTGGGGGGTGTAAAAGTTACCTATGAACTCCTGCCATTTCTTGAAAAATTTAGAGCATTGGGTTTCCTTAGTCCTGATAATGTCTATTCTGTCCATTTCGAGATGTTTTACCACCTGGATCACAAAATCTGTGCGGGGGGTGCCACACTTGGGACAGGACGTCAAACGGTCTGGACAAGCTAGATGGGGGGGATATTAAAGCCGTAAATTGCGGAATGGGCAATTCTAAAGAACGTGTCCCTCCACTTCTCATTAACTATATATTTTATGGATCTTCAGCCATCCCTGGAGAATTGTAGTAGAGATGTCCTGGTTAGGGTAGACCGTCTCCCACTTACCAAAAATCCTGCAAGGCCCCTGGTCTTCTGAACCCCCTACGAAGACCAGCATATAGCGCTGATAGAGAGTGGTCTGTTGAAGAAGTAGGGCCGATAACATTATCAAAAGCATTCAACTTAAAATGAGACGGCTTCATGTCCTTCTATAAAAACTCACTATTTGGGAGTAAGCCAAAAAATGCGATGGTGGCAAGGAATATTTTTGAGATAATTCTGAGAGAGAGTAAATCTGTTGGTGGGAAGGGTGAATAAGCTGGGAAATAGTTAAATCCCCTTACTCCTCCAGACTTTAAATTGGGGGTTATCGAGGCCAGGTTTGAATTCTGGGTGCCCATAGATAAGAAGGTATCTACTGGTCTGGTAGGGCAGAGAGAACAGGGTTCTACAGGCCTTCCAGGCTTCGATTGTTTCCCTCACAATGAGGCTATGTTTCGTCACCTTAGGAAGAGCAGAATATTTGGTATGAAGGCCTGGAAGCGTCCATGGGTGAACCAGTGCCGCCTCAGTAGAGAGATTGGAATATCTGGAAGACTGTTTAACCCAATCTGATCCGTGACGCAGGAGGCTGGCTAGATTATACAACCTCAGATCCGGCAAATTCAGCCTCCCCCCCCCACCCCTCCCCATCCCTTGGGAGGATCAGTTTAGCAAGGGCTATCCGGGGGCGTTTTTTATTCCATAGGAAAGAAGAGAAAGTGGTATAAGGTTGGCGGACATCTTTGTCTAAGCAACAAGGGGATTGCTTGTAACAAATATAGTATTTTTGGGAACGTCATCATCTTGAGAAGATGAGCCTTAGCAAGTAAGGGGAGCGGAAGATGCATCCATCGTTCTAGTTCCTTACCAATTTTGAGGAACAGAGGGGGGTAATTGAGGTGATAAATGGACTCAGGGGACTTACCGATATTTATTCCCAGATACTTGATGGAGGCACCCGCCAGGGAATAGGTAAGTTGCAAAGCAGATGTGAGCGAGGACATTTTAAGGAACAAGACTGTCAGTCATTGATTTTACCCTATAAGTGATCTTGCTCTTCAGCCGTGACCTTTGGAAAATGTGTTTTAGTTGCTTGCGATCCAGGATGAGATCATTCACAGCCTTCTGTTCACACTGTATTCTTGTGTAATTCAGCCGTCCGTTTTACTACAACCTGGTATCCTGTGTGGTTCTGACCGTTTCACTATAAACCTCAACATCTGAGTGTGGCCGAAATCCAGGCTTGGTCTAATATGTCATCCTGCAAAAATTCATCATTTTATGGAAAAGACGTAACTGGCTGTGACTAATGTTGTAAAATAATAACCGGTAGCCAAAACTTTAACTGATTCTCTCCCCTCTCAACCATCCAGTAATTGGCTGTGGCTCTGACAGGGAAAACGTACACTAGTTGGGCTGGGTTCACAGTACGGTATTCACTATGTTGCCGCTATCACACAGATACCGCAACATGGTCGCTGCGGCCCCATAGAGGGGAATAGAGCAAATGTCGTCCTTTTACTGTATTCGCTGGCGGTATACGCTTTCCCAATGGGACTCAAAAGCATAGTAGGCCATGCTTTTACATCCTGCACAGAGTCTAACACTGGTGAATAGAAAGTGTAGTCCACAAGGGCAACCCCTCTCCCCCCGATACTCCGACTGATACCTGCAACGTAGTGAGTACTGTAGTGTGGACCCAGCCTAGGTTAGACTTCCAAAAGGAATCATAGGAAAAAATCAAGAAGCCTGAACAGCAACGTACAGGGGTTGTTCAGAAGCTGCACAACCTCCTTATGCTGCTGCAAAGGCTCCAGGCTACATAGGTGTAACTTTAGGGGGGTACGGAGGGGACTGGTCCCCCACTTTTTTCTGGGTGGGGGACGGTCCCCCTCCCCCCCCCCCCCACTTTTTAGCAACTTTAATAAAAAATAATCCATATGAAATCATGAGAATATGATAAGTGGGGAGAGCAGAGCACAGAGGAGGAAGAAGTTAACCCTTTGCCTCCTATATTTTGTGCATCTTGGGGGAACAGATAGGCAGCAGCCCAAGTGTCAGGGGCAGAGTGAGAGCACACGAATTGGTAGAGCAGGAGTCAGCAGGGGCTGCTTCATCAATCAGAACGCTGCTCACATCCAGCACACCTGTATCTTTCCCTCCCATTGTATACCAACTTCCCTATGTTCGGGACCCTCATCAAGAAGAGAAATCTTGCCAAATGCCAACTGCCCCAGACTACAGGAACAGGTAAGGAGGGGACAAGGGTGCCAGGCGTTTGTGTGCATGTCATGGGGGTATGTACTGTGTATGTGAGATGTGTGTTTTATATACTGTACAGCCATTATCTAGCCATGTCACTTCCCTGCACTTACACCAGGGGAAAAATGAAAGTGAATGGGGCCAGCCCCACAGCATTTTAGAAGTGTGGACTAGCCCAAACGTGTACTTCTAAAACACCTGGCATATAGCAGCGCACAGTACACCCCACTATACGCCGTGTGAACATACCTTAAGGACACATTCATGCAGAAGATATTAATGCTGATTCTGGGGTGGATTCAGTGCTAGATCTGCCTCAAACCCGTCCAATTTGACAGGAAACTGATTTACATTATACCCTATGTAAAAATCAGTGTCATTGTTTAGATGAACAGATTTTACTATAGTATTTTCGGCGCGTACTGTCATTTGCCTACACACAATTCTTTGAGGTGTTTTATGCACTAATGGATGGAGGGACAAATCTCCTTGGGCAGTTTTGGGAATTCTGCATTTGCAAGCGCTGAATTTCCAACAAGCAAACGACACTGTCAGTGCCCGAAAAAACCATCATGTGAACCCTACCAAAGTGTGTAGTGTCTGTGTGTTCAATATATGAATATATAAAACACACAATTTCTGGGGTACCTTTTTCTAATGTAGTTATCTCTGGGGTACAGTGTGTAATGTAATAATCTCTGGGGTATGGTGTAATATAATCTCTGTTGCACAGTGTGTAATGTAATTTCATGGGTACGGTTTGTAAACTAATCTCTGGGAACAGGGATAATGTAATATCTGGTTAATAATGTAGTAATTCTTGGGTATAGGGTGTAAAAGTACTAATTTCTGGGACGGTGTGTAATGTAATATCTGGTGTATGGGGTGATGAATCTCTGGGTTACAGTGTGTAATGTAATCTCGGATACGGTGAATAATGCAGTAATATTTGGGGTACGGTGTGTGAACTAATCTCTGGGGTACAGTGTAATGTAACCTCTGGGGTATGGTGAGTAATGTAATCTCTGGGGTACAGTGTAATGTAACCTCTGGGGTATGGTGAGTAATGTAATACATTTTTGGGGCACAGTGAATTATATTATATCTTGAGTACAATGTCAATTCATTTCTAAGTGCAATTAGTAATGTAATTTCTATGTCTACCATGTGTAAAATAATTAAATTTCTGGGGTGTATGATGATGTCATTTCTGTGGGATGGGATGCAATAAAATACATTTTGGGGTACGGTATGTGACATAAGTGATTCCTAAGGCCTCGTTCACACGGTTTATTTCGCCGCGTATTTGCCGACGGACTGACGATCGTCAATCGGTCGGCAAATCAGTCAGAAACCAAGTCACAGCCTATTTTCTAATTGATTTCAATAAAAATACGGCTCGTCCCTTCACAACACCGCGTAAATTTCCGTTCCGGATTGCCGCCGCGGATTGACGACGGCAATCCAGACGGAAAAAACAATGTGCATGTCAATTATTTACGGACGGACTCACCACCTTCATTGATTGGAGATGGTGAATCCGTCGGGAAATCAGTTACAAATACTTCCCACACTTAGTGACAGTTATTTGCAACTGATTTTCAACTGATTTCAGAACGTATTTACATCGGCAATCCGATGTAAATACGTTCTGAAATAAGCCGTGTGAACGAGGCCTAAGGGTACAGTAAGATTGGCTGCTTTTATTTTCCTCATTTATTGTGTGTATAACAAATTTAATGGAGTAGTGATGGGGGGATGGGAGGGGTTAAGCGAAATTTGCTGCATTGCACAACATATTTTATTTCCATCTAGAGGGGGTAATATTGTCGGTGGCTGCTTCGGTTTCATTACCAGGGCTGCTTTTTGGTCCCAGTCTGGCTCTAAACTTCAGTAATTAGAGAGTCACTCATAACCTTACGGATTGCACCAAAAGTGTTTGCCATAAGGACTAAGCCCGGACCTGCTGGGGAAGCTCACATCACTCCCTCAGATCTCCCAGCTGGGTTAGAGGGGCCACTTCACTGCAAGGAGGAGGGGAGAGAAGTGAAGGGAGGGGAAGTGGAAGGGAAGGCGAGTGAAGGAGCGAGGGATAGGAAGATAGGGGATGAGAGGGAAAATTGGTCCCCCCCACTTTTTGAACCAAAGTTACGCCCCTGTTTATAAGGCCAAAAGACGTTCAGCCTATTGTGTTATAGTGTTGATCCAGAGGAAGGCAAAAACCCCCATGAGGTAGAAGCCAATTGCCCTCATTTTAGGGGAAAAAAATCTTTCCCAACTCCAGTCTGGCAATCAGAATAAATCCCTGGATCAGCGACCCTTCTCCAGAATAACTTGTTATATTATTACATCTAGAAATGTATCCAGACCCTTCTCCAGAATCCCGGTCACTATAACTTGTTATATTATTACATCTAGAAATGTATCCAGACCCTTCTCCAGAATCCCAGTCACTATAACTTGTTATATTATTACATCTAGAAATGTATCCAGACCCTTCTCCAGAATCCCAGTCACTATAACTTGTTATATTATTACATCTAGAAATGTCTCCAGACCCTTCTCCAGAATCCTGGTCACTATAACTTGTTATATTATTACATCTAGAAATGTATCCAGACCCTTCTCCAGAATCCTGGTCACTAGAACTTGTTCTATTATTACATCTAGAAATGTATCCAGACCCTTCTCCAGAATCCTGGTCACTAGAACTTGTTCTATTATTACATCTAGAAATGTATCCAGACCCTTCTCCAGAATCCCGGTCACTAGAACTTGTTCTATTATTACATCTAGAAATGTATCCAGACCCTTCTCCAGAATCCTGGTCACTAGAACTTGTTGTATTATTACATCTAGAAATGTATCCAGACCCTTCTCCAGAATCCCGGTCACTATAACTTGTTGTATTATTACATCTAGAAATGTATCCAGACCCTTCTCCAGAATCCTGGTCACTATAACTTGTTATATTATTACATCTAGAAATGTATCCAGACCCCTTTTGGCCTCTGTTAGTGAATTCACAATGACAAGTTCCTCTGGCAGAGAGTTCCACAATCCACCCAGTCATTTTATTATTTCTGTTGCCGCCTTTGTACCTGTTCAAGCTTTACAATGTCTTTCCTGTGCACTGGTGTCCAAACCTGTAAAAGTCTCATGTATGGAAAGCTCGCTGCATTTGTTGTATCTCGAGTAAGTCCGAATCCCTGTTTGCAGCTGTATAAATTCAGAGCCGTACTGGGGTCCTACAAGGCTTCAATAACTGGGTGCCATGTATATGGTTCCATACAACCGTAACAGTTTGTATAAGGTTGTAATTTGGTCGTGTGCATGAGGCCTATGGTTTGGGATTGGTCCACGCTTGCAGTGTTGCCAGTTTTCTGTTCCGTCATTGACAATAAAGGTAGCGCCAGATCCGTTGCATGACAGACACCAACAGCGTCCTGTAAACCCCGCTGCATATGGGATCCATCATTTCAATTGATAAACTAGTGCTGCATACCGACGCAGATGTGAACCCACCTTAGCTCGGTTTAAGCCATAGGTTCTGGTCTTCCATAGAATTGCAAATTGGACCATTTGAGTGTCCATTTTATGGACCTAATGTCTACGTCCTTCATAAGTGAACCAAATGTAGAATATTGTAAGCTCTTGCGAGCAGGGCCCTCACACCGCGTGTCTCATTTGTCAGTAGCTTTTTTATAATGTAATGTCTGGTTTGTCTGTGCTTATTCCCTCTATATTGTAAAGTGCTGCGGAATATGTTGGTGCTATATAAATAAATATTATTATTATTACCATAAAGTTTGGTGGTGATCCAAGTTTGATTTAGTAGAAAGCACAGATCTGTATGTTACCGTAGGAGAAGACTGGATTTTAGGTAAATGCTGGGGTGTAGTCTAGAGCAGGGGTGTCAAACTGCAGCCCTCCAGCTGTTGGGAAACTACAACTCCCATCATGCCCACTATTATAGATTATACAAATGCATGATGGGAGTTGTAGTTTCCCAACAGCTGGAGGGTCGCAGTTTGACACCTGTGGTCTAGACTGTGACAGTTTATAGGAGTGTTGACATTACTTATAAATCACCATTATAAAAAGTGAAGACCTTTAATTAGATTGTGGAAGCCGGACCCTGGGGACCCCTAAGATCATAAGCAAGAAGGTCCCTTCAGTCTTCCTTGCACAGCAATGTCTAGCGATCTGCTGTCAATGGGGGTCTGTTGAAAGTCCCTGCATAGCTGGGTGGGTGAGATCCCCAATGTAAAGGGTCAGTGGGGTCCTAGTGGTTGAACCCTCAACCACTCTCCATGACTTTGACATGTGATTACCTTTCTGATGAGCAGATATTGGTGAAATGTCTGTGCCTGCTCTTTTAGCAGTGTGCGTGGTTTCAACATCCCTGCTTAATGTTTTAGCCTTGGTATCGTATTATCTGGGTCAGCGCTGACGTTATCTTGGCTCGTGCAGGGTTACTGGGCTCTGCTACACTTCCTGCAAAGCTCTCGGACCAGGAGTATTACCTCTGCATTGTAAGTACCTCCACTAAAGTCGAGCTCCTCCTTGGACACCTCAAGGCCATTAAAATAACCTGATGCATTTGTCGATTAATACATCAATCGAGATCACCAGAAGCAAGACAAAGGGTATGTTAACACAGCGTGTTGGATCCGTTTTTTAGATCCAAAAACGCATTCAAAGGCGCTGCGTAAATCGCATCCAACCCATAGCTGCGTGTTTGGATGCATTTTGCTGAGAGGATCGCACCCTAGTTTTAAATAGGCGTCTGCTGCTCTTTGGGTCAAGAATTGACATGACCGTTCTTTGAACGGATCCGAAAGATGCATCAGAAAGACGCATGTAAAACACACATCGGTGATCACACGTCTGAACACTGATGCGTGTAACACACTGCACATTGTTAGATGCGGTTGGTACCGTTTAGGCCCAGAACCCAGATAAAATGCTTGTCTAAACTGATTCCAACGCAGTGTGAACATATTTAGGGGCTTATTTGATGCGGTTTTTGTCGGAAATGTGCAGCATTAATTGCTGTGCCTTTCTGCACAAAAAACAGCACCCAAAAACGCATCTGTGTTTTCTGATGCATTATTTTTGTGCAGACAGGCTCCGTGTGAAAGCAGCCTTGGGGTGCTTTCACACGGTGCGGTTTTGGTGCATTTTTAATGCATTTTTTTGGATGCGTTTTTTTGTGCAACAATGATAGCATTATTGTTGTGCCTTCCTGCACAAAAACGCATCCATAAACAAAGTGTGAAAGCCTTAGCTGGAGAATTGGGAAGAGCAGCTGCAGTGAGTTACAATTCCCCATGACTGCTCTCCCAGTGTAGTCAGCAGGCCCATGTTGCAGCTTGTTGTATTGTCAATTGAAGTCCATGGAATATAATCTCCTCTAAATTTTGTATGTGTTCTTCTTAGAGCGCTACCATCAGGAATTTGAACTGTAGTTTGTCCCCTTCATTCCAGGAATTGCATAATGATCACTTCCATAATTGTACATTTCACAAATATATTAACAGGGTTGTCGGTTATTTTTATTTTTTTTTTTGTTTTCATGCCACTTTTGAAATAAATTCTCCTCTCCCACCCCGCGCTCCACTGGTCGGCTTGTCTTACTACTTGCGTTTTCTAAAGGAGGACATCATCGCTGCAGCCACTGCCCAATCTCACCATTCGGAAATTCTCTCATAACTAAAAGGTTTTTTTTTTGTTTGTTTGTTTTTTTTAAATGTTTAAAGAAAAATGCCAAGCTAAACTGGTTCAATGCGTTGTGCCCAGTGCAGATCATGTCGCGTGGATACTTATCCCTGCACCGTGAATCCAGCTCTGTATAGCATAACCTATTGCATCTGTAAATCTTTTTCAGAGACAAATCTTAGTGTTCACACGGCGTATTTGCGGTCCGTATTTTGGAGTGTAATTGTGCTGCAATACGCCCGGAGTACAGCCCGCCAATACAGTAATTCATAGCTCTCATTGAGAGCTATAAGTACTTACCCGTTTTCCCCAACTCCCGTGCTGGGAGAAAGAAGTGATGCTCAATGGGAGCCGACACAGCACGTACTTCTAAAACACCCGGTGTATTATGGCGCATGTGCCGTATACACCGTGTGAACTTACCCTTACAGTAACAATCTGCATTATAGTCCAGAGTAGAATTCTCAATTCAGCTGGTTGTCACTGGAAATGCTCTACAAGCTTATAATTAAGCCTAGCCCCTTTAGTACAATGGGAGCGTTTAGATTAACGTGAAGGCTTAATTACTCAAATGCAAACTGCTAGGGTAAGTTTTGTACAACAATTTGTCACTTATCTGTAGTATAGGAGATAAATGAATGACTAAATGCTGATGGCCACAAGTTTGGGACAATCACCAATTCCTAGAATGGGTGTCCTAAGACATCCCCCTTCCTCCTCACTTCATGACGTGAGTGTTTTCCATTCCTATCGACACTGAATGGCGCGACGGTTTGACTGCTGGAGGAACATTTGGGATGGGGATCCCCGTTCTGTTGGTTGTGATTGTCCCAAAGTTACAGTCCATTGATCACCTATCCTGATGACCTATAACTACTTTGAGGTTAGGACACCTGTGAGATACTGGGATGTTATTGGCTGTTTAATGTTGATTCTCTATGCTTTCAGACCATGCAATGAACTGATAATAGTATTCCTGAAGATACCACCTTCTTCCAAACATCAGCCATGGATGACACGGAGTATGGCAGTTTTGTGGACTGGGACAAGATGGAGGCTGGAGGACAGGAACAAAGTCCAAAAGTATTAAACTGTACAGACTTCCAGGAGTTAAAACAACTATCCCGTCAAGGGTATTGGGCGAAAAACCATTCGTTACGGGCTAAGGTATATCAGAAACTGATCAAGGAGATCCCATGCCGCACAGTAACGCCTGATGCCAGCGTGTATCGTGACATTGTGGGTAAAATAGTGGGCAAGAGGAATGCCAGCACCCTACCTCTGCCAGAGTTTGTTGATGATCGACAGATTCCCAGCTACTGTCTCAACGCTGAAGGCATCGGAGCGGTTAGGAAAATACTCTTGTGCATCTCAAACCAGTTCCCAGACATCTCCTTCTGCCCCGTCCTCCCATCTGTTGTGGCCATTCTGCTCCACTACAGCCAGGATGAGGCAGAATGCTTTGAAAACGTGTCCAGAATACTGGCTTGCAATGACCCAAACAGACGTCTCGTCGATCAAACTTTCTTGGCTTTTGAGTCGTCTTGCATGACCTTTGGTGACCTTGCAGGCAAATACTGCCAGGGACCTCACAAGCTCATGGTGGCTGTATCCGAAGATGTCTTAGAAGTTTATTGTGATTGGCAGAGGTGGCTTTTCGGAGACCTACCTTTCGCCTATGTTGCACGTTTGTTTGATGTGTTTCTGGTGGAGGGCTATAAAGTGTTATTCAGGGTAGCCCTATCTCTTCTAAAGTTTTTCCACAAGGTAAGAGCTGGCCAACCAATGGAGTCGAAAAATGTAAAGGGAGACATCCACGAGTTTGTGAGGGACATCGGCAAGTCTGTGTCTGCGGAGAAGCTATTGGAGAAGGCCTTCGCTATCCGACTTTTCTCCCGTAAGGAGATTCAGCTACTTCAAATGGCACATGAAAAAGCTCTGCAGCAGAAGGGGATCACTGTAAAACAGAAAAGGTAAGTGGTCAGCGTGTGCAAAAATGAGGGTACTCCTAGCTGCTAACATTTTTCCTTTTAGGGATCAATGTGGGATTTGCACTGCGGAATAATGGGTAGTTGGGTTCTCTTCATTGGTGCTTGGCAACCGACGTCAATGTGCCACTTAAAGGGCATCATAAGCAGGGAGTATCTGTAAAAATGGCTATACTGAAATATTTTGTGATGCAATGCCGCCACTGAGCCGACCGACTGTTCCATCTGTGTTTACTGTTTTGGTTTTTCTTTTCTTTTTTTTTTATAAGGTTAATGTACAAGGCAGTTCTTTTAGGGACAATATCGGTGAAGTTTATTTCTCATTAGCTATGTGAATTGGGTGCACCCTACGGAGGATGCCACATCACCTTCACTCCCAAGAGTAATCTGTATTTTTAACCTTTAGTGGGAGGATGTTGGCTCCTTCCTGGGGAGCTTTCAATGTCCCCTGTCATAAGATGTATACTTTTGTCCCCCTCCCTTTTTTTTTTTTTTTTTTTTTTGTTCCCCCCCCCCCCCCCCTCCCTTTTCTTCCTCCCCACTCTCTCCTCCTCTACTCTCCCATGAGATTTTGTTTTATTATCCCGAAACTGTTGGCATACTGTTAGAACGCTACGATCTTTGTACCTCGTATAGGTTTTGGATCCTAATACCTTGCTTTTGCGTTTGTACCTGGATCACCCTGCCTTATTAATAAACATGTTTGAATAGGGAAAAAAATGGCTATATTTTATATAGGGTTTGTCCACCAGAAGAAAGATCAGGCTAAGGTGGTGTAAATATAAGTTATACTTGCCTTCCGTTCCTCCACTACTGCAGCTTTGAAGCTCCCTGGGATCCGTTCCTCTTCACTTCCGGGTTCTTGTACCGAGACGTTCGCAAGCCTCTTAAATGTGTTGGGATGGGAACCCAAAAGTGCTCTGCAGTGGACAGCTACATAAGTATAATTTTTTTTTTTTTTTTTTTTTTTTGTGCCCCCACCCCATCATGGCCTCAATTCAGATGAATTTTTTTTCTCCGGCCAACACCTTTTAAATGGGGACCTAATCATATAAACTATATAAAAATTTATTTCTGTTGCTCGTCCACTTTTTGCTTCTGTGCATATGAGCTTCATACGCAAAGCAGTATGATATTTTTTTATCAAGACTTTTCTAGTTTAGTTGCATTTAAGCAATAATTGGTGGACATGCCCTTGAAGAGGTTTGCATTGGCTCCAATGATAAGTGTGGTATTTGGGTGGAACATAGATCAGCTGTGTAAATGGGTCAATATCCAGGAGTCTGCACTTTATACTATGTTTTCTTGGTTTGTAGCCATGCAATAGACCTCAGTGATTGTGTTGCACTTTCCAATTTTCTTTCCAAGGTGAAATTCCTATGGACTCGGTCAGTAGAACGTTTGGTCAGTGGTGTAATGTGAAATATTTCACAGACTTTTCTTTTTTTCCTTTCCCTGTTTTCTCTTTCTACTTCCTCTCCTCTTCTGCTGTCCTATATCCAGAGTAAAGTCTCCTGCCCGGTAAGTGACCTTGCTGTCTCCCTTCCTTTCCTTTACCCTGGAGCTGGCTTTTTGCTTACTCTTCCGTAACGTTCAGTGACTGCTGTTACTGCCCGGCTAACTCTCCCCAAGTCATGGACTGCAGTAAAATTCCCAACACTAATTTGTTTGCTGTGTATAATTTTAAAGTCTCTTTTTTTTTTTTTTTTTTTTTTTTTTTTTTTTTTTCACCCCCCCCCCCCCCCCCCCTCCCATTAAAGGGATTCTACCACAATAGACAATAACACTAGAATATCTTTGGTATGGGCCTCCGAAAGTCACAGCACAGACTGGAGAGCCATTCACGCTTGCACACGGCTCTCCATTCTGTTCTATGGGAGTACCGAGCAGAGCCGAACATTTCGCTCCTCTGTACTTGGAACTCCCATAGAACAGAATGGAAAGTAAATGCAGAAGCACGGTGTTTCAGACATCTTTTTCCATTAGTTTTAGAACACCTTTTAAGATTGTACAATACCCAGACCCTTCCAGCTCTTTAGCAAAAAGCTTCATAGCTAGAAAGGTGACTAAGGTGCCTGGATACGACTGTCACAGCTGTGCCACCGCCTGCGAGTCGCTGAACACAGTGGTGTGGATGCTGGAGCTCCAAATTCAAGCTGGTGCCCAATTCCTGTACCAATGCCCCCTCTGCCAAATGATGATTGCATCCTTTGGCTGAAGTGAAGAGCCGCTCCTTCTGTGTCAGGACCTTCTCCAACCATGTCTCTTAGACCACGTAAAATGATGCTGTGGGACGAATTTGGCCTTTGGACCTTCCGTTTGCCATGTGGTGTAAGCTAGAAGTATGGATGGTGAATCCTTTGAATATTTGGTGGCTTGCACTACATAGCTATTGGAGCGATCTTGAAGATCTGGTTTCCTTTTCTTCACACTTGGGCTGCAAGCTTTGCTTAAAGGGGTTGTCTCACTACGAAGAATAGCTTTCATAATGTAGGGAACACTAAATGAAGACGTTTTCCAAATATATTGCTTTGTTCATCTTTTTTGTTAAGGAGCTACAAATGATTTTATCACCTTCTGAGGGCTCTCAGGTTTCCCAAGTGACTGACCTGTCTGCTCCTTCTCCCCTGCTGTTTGTTCTATCTGATAGCAGGGAGTGACCTAATCACACAGGTCAGGACAGTGAGAGCTTGTGTGTTCTCTGATCTTTCAGACAAGACAGTAATTACTCTACTGTTCACATTAGCTCAGCAGCTTCTCCTGTCCTGGTAGAAGGTAATTTAGCTAATCTAGACTAATAAACATAATAAACAGAGAAGTCTGAATACACTGAGCTAATGCTCAGCATATGCTAATTACAGACAGCTTGACCAGGAAGTGACAGAGCAAAGCAGCATTTTCATTCATGCATCCTATGAAACTTTGAGATGAGACAACCCTTTTAAGGGGAATGTTCACACTGCGTTTTTTAGATACACATTTCGGTAAGTTTTTCGGACCCAAACCCATATCTAACAATGTTTCTGTGTGATTACATTAGTTTCAATGTAAAACACATCGGCGTTCAGACGATAAGTGTTTTACATATGTTTTTGCAATGCGTTTGATGGATCCGGTGAAAAAATTTACGTCAATTCTTGATCCGGTTTATGCATCACAAACCCTATTTAAAACTATAGGGTACGTTTTTACAGTCTAGAAAACATATCCAAACACACAGCACACTTTGGGTATGTGTTTTGGATACGTTTTTCAGATTGACAAACGTATTGCAAAACGCTGTGTGCACGTACCTGAAGGGGCAGTTCACACGGCGTATTGCAGTGTGGAGAGGTACGCGCCAAAAAAATGCGTTTTTGTTAGGATTGTGGCATGAACCGTTCTGGTCAATCCCTGTGGAAGTTCTATTAGGAATAGGTCATTGAGGCTTATTTTGAGCTTTCTGCACCTAGGCTGCCATCCCTGGCCTGGTTACAACAAACTGAAATGAATTTCTAATAGAATTACATTCTACCTGAATAACAGTGGAAAAAAAAACACAGGGCAGCAGGATAAAAATATTACCCAGGTTCAGGGCTAATCATCAGGACATAAACTAGCAGGAGCTATTGCCAAATAATATCAATGCTAAATTGGTATCTGCACAGTCGAGTCACATACAAGGAAGGAAATAATGATTTGATCCCTTGCTGATTGTGTAAGTTTGCCCACTGACAAAGACATGAACAGTCTATAATTTTAATGGTAGGTTAATTTTAATATTGAGAGATAGAATATTCAAAATAAAATCCAGAAAATCTCATTGTATAAATTTATATGCATTTTGCTGAGAGAAATAAGTATTTGATCCCTCTGACAAACAAGACTTAATATTTGGTGGCAAAACCTTTGTTGGCAATTACAGCAGTCAGACTTTTTTTGTAGTTGATGATGCGTCAGGAGGAATTTTGGTCCACTCCTCTGTGCAGATCATCTCTAAATTAAGATTTTGAGGCTGTCACTTGGCAACTTGGAGGTTCAACTCCCTCCATAAGTTTTCTATGGGATTAAGGTCTGGAAAGTGGCTGGGCCACTCCATGACCTTAATGTTCTTCTTTTTATGCCACTCCTTTTGTTGCCTTGACACTATGTTTTGGGTCATTGTCTTACTGGAAGACCTAGTCATGACCCATTTTTAATGTCCTGGCGGAGGGAAGAAGGTTGTCACTCAGAATTTTACAGTACATGGCTCCATCCATTCTTCCATTTTTGTGGTGTAGTCCTGTGCCCTTAGAGAAACACCCTCAAAACATAATGTTTCTACCTCCATGCTTGACAGTGGGGACTATGTTCTTTGGGTCATAGGCAGCATTTCTCATCCTCCAAACGCCAAGAGTTGAGTTAATTCCAAAGAGCTCCCTTTTTGTCTCCTCTGACCACAGCACCTTCTCCCAATCACTCACAGAATCATCCAGATGTTCATTGGCAAACTTCAGGCAGGCCTGCACATGCGCCTTCTTGAGCAGGGGGACCTTGCGGGCACTGCAGGATTTTAAACCATTACAGCATAATGTGTGACCAATGGTTTTCTTGGTGACTCTGGTCCCAGCTGCCTTGAGATCACTAACAAGTTCCCCCCCTGTAGTTTTAGGCTGATCTCTCCCCTTTCTCATGATCAAGGATATCCCATGAGGGGAGATTTTGCTTTGTGCCCCAGATCTGTCGATTTGACAATTTTGTATTTCTTCCATTTTCTTACTATTGCACCAACGGTTGTCTCCTCACCCAGCACCTTACTTATGGTTTTGTAGCCCATTCCAGTTTTGTGCAGCTCTATGATCTTGTCCCTGACATCCTTAGAAAGCTCTTTGGTCTTGCCCATGTTGTAGAGGTTAGAGTCTGACTGATTAATTGAGACTGTGGACAGGAGTCTTTTATAAAGGTGACTATTTAAGACAGCTGTCTGTAATGCAGGTAACGAGTTGATTAGGAGCCTCTAACTGGTCTGTAGGAGCCAGAACTCTTATTGGTTAGTAGGGGATCAAATACTTATTTCTGTCCGCAAAATGCAAATGTATATAATTCATACAATGTGATTTTTCTGGGTTTTATTTTGGATGTTCTATCTCTTAATGTTAAAATTAACCTACCCTTAGAATTATAGACTGTTCGGCCTCGTTCACATGGCTATTTCTGGGACTGATTGGAGCCGTACTGCGCGCCGTATTTGCGCCGCAGTACAGCTCCAATACGTCCCAGTCATTATGGTAATCCACAGTTCTCATAGAGAACTATGGATTCCGTCTCTCCTCCCCGCTCGGCGAATCCGCCGGGGGAGAAAGTGACATGCACATTATTTACGGCGTGTACACGTCGTGAATAATGACTATGGGGCCGGCGAGCTGCCGGCCACCCCGCCCCGTCCCCCCTGCACGGCTGCCGGCGTAATTGCGGGGTGAAATCCGGCCCCGCAATTACGCCGGCAATAAGCCGTGTGAATCTTGCCTTCATGTCTTTGTCAGTGGGCAAACTTACACAATCAGCAAGGGATCAAATAATTATTTCCTTCATTGTAATTATTACCACTTCCTACTTTTGACATCAGCAGAACATGGCTCCTGAAGGAAGACGCATGTAGAGCGCTCTCTTGGAGGAGCGTGAGCAGTTTTCTATGGGGCCCGGTCTCTTCCAGTTTTGCCCTGGTTCTTATAAGAACAATTTACATTGCCAGGGACGACCGTTTATACAGCAGTGAACTCGTTTCCAGGAATACCTCACTGTAATGAATCTTTAATGGGGCTTTTTTTTTAGGTGTCCATTCAGTAGTGCAAACCCTTTGTTCAATTCCAATTAAGTAGCGGTTGAATGAGAATTCGAGACCTCTGTGTGACACCCAACCAAGGTTATTGTTAAATATTGCATGACCGATCCCATGCACAACCGCAGTGAAGGACTACGCCATCATCTATCCCCTCCAAGCATAACCATGCTCATACTAATTCATTGCTCATGTGATCGTTCTTATTTGCATGGCGCAACGCTGCAATACCAGATGCAGACATAACATTATGTGTATGTAATTGGACGTACCATCCATTTGTCTGATATAGAATTATTTATTTTTTTTTTTTTTTTGCATAAGGTCCAGGCTTGAATAAATCACTTTTAACATACTTGAATATGCTTTGTGTTTAATCCATTAAGCCTAGGTAGCGGCTGCAGCACCCAACGACTTGTTACTACATTAAAGGGGTTGTCTAACTACAATTGCTTCATCTTACCTCAGTCCTGTTTTCTTGGTTTCATTTGAATTCAGGGGCGTGTTTACTGGCTTCTACTAGGCTGCAGTAGAAGCCAGGTCTGTAGCTATAGCAACCAGTGCTGGCAGCCTATCAGGAGGGATTGAACAGGTCTGTAGCTATAGCGACCTGCGGAGCTGATGCAGCCCATACAAGAGGGGATATCACAGAATAGCTAGGACACTGTTAATGGACATATTGCAAAGTGACTTGTTTTTGCAAGACCTTTAACATAAAAAGCAGCAATCCTTGTAGCGAGACATCCCCTTTAAGCTTTTGCTGGCCGCAGCGCCGCTATAGTCTGCGCCTTGTAGCTACTCAGTCTTCATTGCTTTCTTCTGCCTAATGATCTTTCATCCCTCGTCTCTGACAGACAGAATGTGCACTTGGCTGTCCACGCAGAAAATTTCAAGTCTGAGATTGTGAGCGTCAAAGAAATGAAGGACATATGGTCCTGGATCCCGGAAAGATTTGCCCTCTGCCAACCGCTCCTGCTTTATACCAATCTAGAACATGGCAACAGCCTGAGCAGGTCAGTCATCTTGGTGGAAGGCCCTTCTTACATCTGTAATGCAGTAGGTTGTGGACGGATTGTGAGCAGCTGTACAGATTACTGAACAGATAAATCTCCATGGCTCCTTTCACCCAGTTATGACACATATATGGTATGTATTAGGCAGTCATTTGGGGAGCAGGTATATACAACCTCCTTATCTGTGCTCACAAACCTACAGGGGTGTCCTGAAAAAATGCTTGTAAGTCCGTCGGGGCATGATATAGAATGTAAGAAAAGAATATATACACGATAGTCTTATTTGTATTGGTAGCTTAAAGGGGTTTTGCCACGATGTAATGTTGACGTGGGATCCTCCAAAATGGGTATTTAATCACTTTTCTAAATATATGTGATTACAAAAAGTGAAGTCTGAGAGCTACAGCATTGCTTAGTCACCCTTATTTTCCTGACAGTTTACATTAGACACGGCCAGGACACTGACAGGAGCTGCTCTAGCCGGGCTTGCGTGTTTGCACTTCTTATCTCGTAACGGGGAACATGAACCAGCTTGCTAGGGACTGGGTAGAAAAGTTCCTGTGTCTTTTGTATAGAGAATCCACTGGTTGTAATGTAATTATCGGAGTAAACATTGCAGACACTCCCTGGCTCTCTGCTCACCCCCCTCTCCCTCCCATGCATGCTGAGTTTATCTTTCCTCCTGAGCAGATAAGAGGTAAGGAACTCACTTTTTGGCAAAACCCCTTTAATGGGGTTGTACCACGATAGAAAGTGATGGCATATCGCTAGTTTATGGCATCATTTTCTGATAGGTGCAGGCCCCACCTCTGGAACCTGCACCTCTATCGGGAACAAACCCCCGAAAGCCACAGCACAGACTGGAGAGAGCGGTTGCGTTTGTGCCAGACTCTCCATTCTGTTCTATTGGAGTTCCGAGCAGAGCTGAACATTCCGCTCCACATTCCGTACTCAGAACTCCCATAGAACAGAACGGAGAGTGACTGCACAAGTGCGGCCAGCTCTCCAGTCTGCGCTGTGGCTTTCAACCATGATTTTCAATAATGGCAAAACCACTTCAAGAATGTGTCCGGCTGACTTCTAAATTCTTGGTCAAATCCCATTACTTTTGTTATCAGGTTTTACTTGCATTGTGAAGGACATGAGCCCACCCTGCTTCTTATCAAAACCAGCAACCAAGAGGTGAGTAACCAGCGCCTCGTAAGCCTTTGTGTATAATATGTATATAGTATTTAACAAAAGTTAGTACACCCCTCACATTTTTGAAAATATTGTATTCTATCTTTCTATGGGACAACACTGAAGATATGACACATTGACCACCTTACATTGCATCAGTGTATAGCTTGTGTAATGGCCTTAAATTCGGTGTGTCCTCAAAATAACTCAACAAACAGAGCTCAAAATCGCTGGCAACAAAAAGGAGTACACCTCTAAGTGAAAATGGACAAATTGTGCCCAAAGTGTGAATAGTTTGTGTGGTTACTTATTTTCCAGCACTGCCTTAACTCTCTTGGGCATGGAGTTCACTAGAGCTTCACAGGTTGCAGCCACTGGAATCCTCTTCCCTCCTCCATGACGACATCACGGAGCTGGTGGATGTTAGAGACCTTGAGCTCCTTCACCCTCCCCACAGATGCTCAATAGGGTTTAGGTCTGGAGACATGCTTGGCCAGTCCAGCACCTTTACCCTCATTTTGTTTAGCAAGGCAGTGGTCGTCTTGGAGGTGTGTTTGGGGTCATTATCATGTTGGAATACTGCCCTGCGGCCCAGAAGGGAGGGGATCATGCTCTGCTTCAGTATGTCACAGGACATGTTGGTATTCATGGTTCCCTCAATGAGCTGCAGCTCCCCACAGCCGACAGCAATCATGCAGTCCCAAACCATGACACTCCCACCACCATGCTGGACTGTAGGCAAGACACACTTGTCTTTGTGCTCCTCACCTGGTTGCTGCCACACACGCTTGGTATCATGTGAACAGAATAAATTTATCTTGGTCTTTTCAGGCACCAGGACATGGTTCCAGTAATCCATGTCCTTAGTCTGCTTGTCTTCAGCAAACTGTCTGCTGGCTTTCCTGAGCATCATCTTTAGAAGCGGCTTTCTTCTGAGACGACAGCCATGCAGACCAATGTGATGCAGTGTGCGGCGTATGATCTGAGCACGGACAGGCTGACCACCCCACACCTGTAACCTTTACAGCAATGCTGGCAGCACTCGTACGTCTATTTTGAAAAGACAATCTCTTGATATAACACTGAGCATGAGCACTCCGTCTCTTTGGACGACCATGGCGAGGCCTGTTCTGAGTGGAACCTGTCTTGTTAAGCCGATGTATGGTCTTGGCCAACGTGCTGAAGCTCAGTGTCAGGGTGCTGGCAATCAGATCCTCAGACAGTTCTTTGCCATGAGGGGCCATGTAGAACTTAGTGATCAGTATGAGAGCGATAACACCAAATTTAACACGCCTGCTCCCCATTTACACATGAGACCTTGTAACATTAACGAGTCACATGACACCGTGGAGGGAAAATGGCAAATTGGGCACAATTGTCCATTTTCACTTAGGGGTGTACTCTCTTTTGTTGCCAGTGGTTTAGACATTGAAGGCTGTTTGTTTTTGGGGGACGGGCCCAAAAACCAAAATTTTTACACTTAAAAAAACTGTAAAAATCAGTGTCAAAAAATCTTAAAGGTTGTCCCATATAAATATATAATACAATATTTTAAAAAAATGTTAGCGGTGTCCTCACTTTTGTGAGATACTGTAGATCCATGCATATTTCTGGCCAGTAGCACTAAATTCTGATACTATACATCAATTAGTCATTCTCCAAGTACCCCTAAAACCCCTGGACCCCCTTTTCCTTTTTCCCTGCTCCCCATTCAAAAATTTTTTTACCCGCTGGTTTCCTCCTAGGTGTGCGGTGCGTTCCTGTCCACAGACTGGAGCGCACGGAGGAAGAGTGGAAACAAACTGAGTTTCTTTGGGACTGGAGAATGCTTTGTATTTCGGGTAAGAACATCTTTGTCAGGACTATAATGCAAGGTCCAAACAGCGCCTCTGCTTTACCCATGTCCTCTGACCTGATGGATCCATTACCCAGGCCTTTTGCTGCTGACCCCCAGGTTTTCTAAAAAGGGTTTTTTGGGGGTTTTTTTAAACCAAAAATTGTGTTTCAAAAATTCCCAGAATTTACCCTTTATGGGGTTAAATCCCCCCCCTCTCCATTTTAGAATGCTCCAAATTTGGTCCTTGACACATTCATATAGTCAAATGATAAAATGCCTCCTCACAGTTTCTAAGGGGGGCTTGTGCCTAAACTGCATACAAAACAGGGCAAAGTTTGTAAAAATTTTTTTTTCCATCAGAATATTATTTTTTTTTTTAAACCCCAATAAACTTTTTTTTGGTCAATATAAAGTAGAAACAAACAGAGTACATAAAAGCATTGTAAAAAACCAAATTTCAATTTTTACCCCAAAACACAACCAAACCCCCCTCCCAAATCCATCTCCAGATTCAAGCAGAAAATACCCCATTACAACACTTGGGCAATGCAATTTTAATAACAGTCATTTTTGTCAAAATAAAAATTGTACCGGGCTGTCGAGGGCCTCCATCCACACAACTCCCAAAAGACGCAGCCCCCAGGAACAAATAAATTTTTTTAAAGGGTTTTGGGCCCCGATCTCATTTCAAAAACCCCCTTCATCCCGCTCTTTTACTCTGTGTGCTCAGAAGGGGGCTGTTGATTTTTTTTGAAATTTCATATCATTGACCCAGCAAATAACCACCCAGGGTTTTCTCTCTCTATCAAAGAAAGGGCTGTAAGGGGGGATAAAGCGGTCAGTAAACTACAATGTAGCTTTAGGTAAAAATTTTTGCCCTTTCAGCACAAGGGTCCCCTTGGGTTCAAATCCCTCAGGAACTTAACCTGGGATCTTTTTTTCCTCTTTTTCAGGGGGCAAATCCCCCATTGAGGTTTTTTTTTTTTGGGACTGTTTTGGGCTTATTTACTAACTATCCAAAGGCAGGAGTAAGTGAAAAGCACCTGGGGTTTAACACTCCAGTAGCTGCCTGAAGTGGGAAAGGGGATTTCTTAAACATGTGCGACCAGGGCTGAGGAGCTCACAGCCCTGGTCCTATCCCCGGGGGATGACGTAAACAATGGATCACTAAAGGGAAAAGCTAAATAAAAAAGGGGAAGAATTTTTAAAAATGATGAATGGTGAAAATGTTTATTTAATTTTTACATTTCCCACCCAATTTTACTTCATGCCCAAAACCCCCTTTTAAAATTTAAAATTTGGGTTTAAAGATGGCCTAAAAATATCAGCACATTATATAAAAACCAATAAAACTAAAAAAGCGTTACTGGTTTCTTTATTCTGCTATTGTCTATGCTCATCCTAGATGACATCCTAAACATAGTGGGGCACAGTATCATGCCAGTGGAATAGCTGAATGTTTTATCTTTCAGGCAGTAATGAGATTTTTGGCCAAATTTTTTGTTCATAAGGGTTTTTTCTAAAAATCATTGACCAAAAAGAAAAATATCGTGGGATTTGGGCGCGTTTTTTTGGGTTTATTTTAAAATTTTCATTAGCCTTTAAATTAACCTCTCATATTTACTAAGACTGGTGTATATTCTCCTCAAAGTAAAGGAGATCTTTTGGAGTGGTTTGTGCCATATTAGAGCATGCAACTTAATACATTTAGCACATTTGGGACAGTCTAATAAATCATTTACTGTGATTGCAAAAGGGTTCTTTCACCATCGTTTCACCAAAGGGATTTGGGGAAAAGGGGCGAGAAGCTCAAGCCCCTATTGGGGTTTAAAAAATCCCCAATTTGCTTTTGACATACGGTCTTTTGGGAAAACAAAAGGGGTTTTACCAAGCCCCCATCAAACCCCTCGTAGACAAACCCCTTTTCAGGGTGGGTTTGGGCCCTCGCAGTACCCAAACAAGTGATCTGGGTTGGCCCGATGGAAGCAAAAAGTGGGTCAAAAGGAAGATCCTCCTTGGGAAGCGCCATATAGGGGGGTGGAGATTCGAAAAAAGCATTTTTCACTCCCACGAAGCACTTCATATCACAAGTAAATTTTTGGGGAAAAAAGCTGAGGGCTCAAGGGATATTTTTGCCAAGTCACCTTACCCATTCGGGAGACCCACTTTTCCCAAAACCCAGGGGGGGGGTTTTCCCCCCAAACAAAACGAGGATTTGTTTTCAAACCCCAAAAGGGGCCTTTAAACTTTTCAGCTCCTTTCCCCTAAATGCCTTTTTTTTGCCAATGCTTCGTGGAGGGCAAAAGGCAATTTTGAATCTCCACACGCCCTGAGGAGAGATCTTGCCTTTCATGCTGTTTCACAGAGCCACAGGCAGCTTCAGGCTCACACCACCTGGTCAGGCTGTGGGTGGGTATGTAGCAGTGATCGGCATATCAGCTCTGCTATTTCCAGCTGATCCTGACAGTGACCTGATTGGTAGAGCTAAACTGTAGTGCACAAGGCTACAGAGCGCTGTCTTAACTTGTTAGCATAGATAAAGGAGCTCCTGTGCTGGAGATGAGAATCAGCAGGGAGTGACTAGCCATGGTCAGATGGCCGATAAGAGCAATCAGAGCAGAGAGAGTTGGTCGGAAACCTAGAGAAACTTGTGTACACAAGGAGTAGATAAAATCTCCTAAATAAAGCAAAATCAGAACAGCAAAGTATTTGGTAATGGTCTTAATTTTACCTTTTCCTACAATGTTAAAAGCTAATCATTGTGGTGAGAAAACCCTCAATCCCGACACATCCTGCTCCGCTGGCTGCTTCCCATAAGAGACCATCAATAGATCAATAACGCATGCTATCCCCAGGAGCGGGCGCGTAACCCTTTTTTATCCTCAGTTTTCTTTTAAAGGTCATGATGGCGTCTGTTGGTGCACATGAAATAACCGCATGCTATCTTCCACCACCAGACTCGCTGCTTGCTAAGGTTAACATTGCATAAGAAAGCAATAAAAGTAAAATAAGCCATTGGCCAATATTTTTCTTCTCTTCTTCCCCTTGTTAACACAGCTGCAGCCAGAGGTGGAGCGCTATGAGTGGGTGATAATAAAACATCCGGAGCTCGGTCGAGTTGCTTCGGCATCAGCAGACAAGGAGTCAAACTCTTCCCACGAGACCGCTGAAGTCTCCGACCCTTCGAACCGTCTCTCACCTTTTCTGGCCACTCGTCATTTCAACCTTCCATCCAAAACGGCCTCCATGTTTATGGCGGGGAGCACAGACTGAATCATCATGGGTAAGTCACCTCTATGTGGTCGAAAAGTGAAGTACAATCTCTATAGAGAGTTGTTGTGATATTTTGTCATAACTCCGACAGTGTTTGGACCAAATGAGAAGTGCTTTTAAAGGGGTTGTCTCATCAGGCTGTTTCACAAAGCCACAGGCAGCTGTAGACTCACTTCCTGGTAAGGCTATGGGTGGTTCTATAGCAATGATTGGCATATCAGCTCTGCTATTCCTATATGAGCCTGTTACAGTGAGATGAGTGCTGGAAGTTTAAAATCTGTAGCGTAAAAGGCTTCAGAGCTTGAAGGGTTAAAACTTGTCATTAACTTCAGTGAACAAGCTCCTGTGCTAGAGAGATGACTCTGCATGGAGTGACTCACCATGGCTGGAGAGGGCTACATTGGAGCAATCGGAGCTGAGAGGTGGTTTGTATCCTACATAAACTTATGTACCCTAGTGGTAGATAAAATCTCCTTTTATCTCTTGAAGCGAAATCAAAACGGCAATGTATTTGTTGAGTCTTTACATTTCCCTATATGATGAAATCTAATCCTTGTGGTGAGAGAACCCCATTTTCTGGGACTTTAACACTAATGGCCTATTGTAAGGATAGGCCAGGTATCCTTAAAGGGAACCTGTCACATAGGTTGTGCCCCCCTTGCTGAGGGCAGAACAAGCCAGTGACAGACCTGCTGTTCCCAGCGCTGTGTCCCTTATGCTGTAAGATGCTGCAGTTTTAGAGCATTTACCCCTCAAATCTTATTCATGAGCAGGTGTTAGCTCCACCCACCAAATGCTAGCTCCGCCCACTGACAGTTATTCACATGTTTCTACCTATTCAAAGTAATAGGTTTATCAGTTGAGGTGGGCGGGGCTAGCCTCCGATTGGCCGGGTTTGAAAAAAACTGACACTCTGAAGGACTCTTCGAATGACTCTTCTGGATGAAAACTGCAGATTTGAGCATTAAATACACGACAACTACAGCACCTTACAGAATAAGGGACACAGGGCTGGAAACAGCAGGTCTGACACTACCTTGTTCTGTCCTCAGCCAGGGGGGCAAAAACTATGTGACAGGTTCTCTTTAAACTGCAGCCCTCCAGCTGTTGGGAAACTACAACTCCCATCATTCCCACTGTTAAAGATTATATAAATGCATAATGGGAGTTGTAGTTTCCCAAAAGCTGGAGGGCCGCAGTTTGAGGATGCCTGGGGTAGGCCATCGATCTCAAACCGTGCACTTCAGTCCTGTTTACCCCAGTGGGATTAAGTAGCAGTACCGGGCACAGCTGCTGTATTAACATCCCAGAAAACCCGCATTGACCCTCAAACGCGCCCTGTGATGTATGGAGGCATTTCACTTCTCCGATCATGACGGTAGTCGGTGAGCACCTACATCCCCAAGGAAGCATCTTGCAGGTTCTCAGATTGACAGACACAGTTGATATGGAAATTAATAAATTCTAGTCATAAATTCTAGTTCTATAATACCGGGTTAAAAAGTTTGCCATTTCTAATGATGCATGTTTCTTCCATGAAGCTTGTATCCTTGTATTGTTTGGGAGAATTTCAGACACAGACACCAACAAAGTGTAAACAATGGCTTTATTATAAATTACCAAGGACACTGCCAGTCTAGATATTTAGGACATAGTTAGTAGCCATGTTATCCTGTCATTTGCAATAGAACCACTGACCTTTATATATCTCAGAATCACTGTTATACATGCTAAGCAACGTTCATGAATAATTAGAGGTGTGATTTTAGTACTGACCAGTAAAGATGATTATTGAGGTGATTGTTATAATACATGAATAATTATAAAAGAGGGGTTACTAACAAAGATGACTAAAAGGTCCAATAGAAATATATCTGTTTTGCATAGATTACTGCCAAGTTTATAAAACTGTTTGCCAAGCCTTCAATAAAGGAGAAAGGCTAACAGAGTTCAAAAAAGGATCTGGATACATTTCTATAGTGTAATAATATAACAAGTTATAATGACCGGGATTCTGGAGAAGGGTCTGGATACATTTCTAGATGTAATAATAGAACAAGTTTAGTGACCAGGATTCTGGAGAAGGGTCTGGATACATTTCTAGATGTAATAATAGAACAAGTTATAGTGACCAGGATTCTGGAGAAGGGTCTGGATACATTTCTAGATGTAATAATAGAACAAGTTATAGTGACCAGGATTCTGGAGAAGGGTCTGGATACATTTCTAGATGTAATAATATAACAAGTTATAGTGACCAGGATTCTGGAGAAGGGTCTGTATGCATTTCTAGATGTAATAATATAACGGGTTATAGTGACCGGGATTCTGGAGAAGGGTCTGGATACATTTCTAGATGTAATAGAACAAGTTATAGTGACCAGGATTCTGGAGAAGGGTCTGGATACATTTCTAGATGTAATAATAGAACAAGTTATAGTGACCAGGATTCTGGAGAAGGGTCTGGATACATTTCTAGATGTAATAATAGAACAAGTTATAGTGACCGGGATTCTGGAGAAGAGGCGCTGATCCAGGGATTATTCAGATTGCCAGATTGGAGTCGGGAAGGATTTTTTTTTCCCTAAAATGAGGACAATTTGGCTTCTGCCTCATGGTTTGTTTTTTTTTTACCTTCCTCTGGATCAACACTTTAGCAAAATAGGCTGAATTGGATGGACGTCTTGTCTTTTTTTTCAGCCTTACAAACTATGTAAGGCTATGTTCACACGGCTTAAAATGGGACGTATATCAGTCCGTAATTACGCGCCGGAGTGCGCAAATTACGGCTGGAATACGTCCCAGTCATTACGGTAATCCACAGATCTCATGAGAACTATGGATTACGTCTCCTCTCCCTGCTCGGCGAATACGCCGAGGGAGGAGATAAGTGACATGTGAATTACTAGCGGCGTATACGCGCCGCTGGCAATGAATGTCTATGGGCCGGCGAGGTGACAGCCACCGCTCCAGCCCCGCCCCCGTCCACACGGCGTAATTGCGGGGCGTAATTACGCCCTACAAATACTCCGTGTGAACATAGCCTAACTATATAACTATGATACACCGACATTTTTGGAAATGTCTCTTGTTCTTTCGACGATGTATGTGCACATACACTTTTGAGTTAATTTATAATTTGGACACCGCACAAACAAAGCAGGGAGATATTTTAGACTCCCATAATCAAAGTTGTGGCAGTAATTGCCAAATGTGGCCACAGGTACAGTATATGGTCTATATAGAACTTGTTGTAGACCTTCCTCATAGACTTTAAGGAAGTGAAAATTGGCAATTGACATCCTTTACATTGTGAATCGTCAAATTTTTTTTGCCTCCATTTTTTGGGGGATCCCAGTGGTGGTTCGACAGCCGAGATCAAGCATCGATTGGGACGTGCAGCCATGGTAAGCATGGACCAAATAGGAAAGTGTAAGGAAGTCTCGGCCTCTACCAAACAAAGACTGATCTATACCAATGTGCCGTCAATAGTGAGATGTGGGCGCTAACGAAAACAGAAGACAAGCGCTAGTTTTGAGCTGTGATGCTGGAGAACTTCTAGGAATCTCGTGGACAGCTAGGATCACCAACAACAATGTTCTTCATCTTCTAAACCTAGAATTGTCCTCGGAAGAGGACCGTTTTGGTCATGTGATTCACCAGGAAAGGAGATGCTACTTGGAATGGCTAATGGTAATAAGAAGCAGGTGCGACCAAAGCCCTGTTGGTTGGAGACCATCAAGAATGAACATCAAACTATTTTAAAGGAAACTGTTGAAAACAACATGGAAGCATGGGGAACACTGAATGGATAGAAGACAATATATGTTGCCATTTAGTTATCTGAAAATTATTCCTTAAAGAAAAATGACTTGTCCCATCAAGTCGCTATATACTCTTAGAAACTAAAAAAAATGATGGCTGCCAGAATGCAGAAGGAGACAAAAATGAGAGCATTCTTTTAAAGCACATATTCCCTTTTTATCACTATGCCATTTGTAACTCCAGTATTCTTCACGGAAATCTTTCCCAAGATCTTTCTAGCGCTCCCAATAGACTGCAGACATGGGTTTATAAAATAACTCTGCCTGTAGCCACCACTAGGGGGAGCGTTCTGACTACAGTTACTGATTTGTCTCAGACGCACTGCTTACAGTTATCCATTACTACGATCCCCAACTTCACATCTCCGGGCCCAGACATTAACTCTCCCAGATCCGAGACTGTCTATTGTCCATATCCTCCTTCTCCTCCCGTCTCCTAACATAGAGAATTCAGCATCTTTCCACCATCCCTCCACCTGATTTCTATATCACAGTCAACGGCTCGACACTCTCGCCAGTCCGCTGCCTTGGGATAACCCTTGACTCTACCTTGTCCTTCAAACCACACATCCAAGCCCTTACTTCTGCCTCCAGCTGAAAAATATTTCACAAATCCTCTCATTCCTTAACCCTGTTACTACAAAATTGCTAGTCCATGCCCTCGTCATCTCCCGCCTAGACTACTGCAACAATCTTCTCTGTGGTCTCCCATATAGCACTCTTGCACCTCTCCAAACCATCCTCAACTCTGCTGCCCATCTTATCCATTTCTCTCCCCGCACCTTCTCTGCCTCTCCCCTCTGTCACTCCCTTCACTGGCTACCTATTGCCCAGCGAATTCATTTCACGTTTCTAACCATGACCTACAAGGCTCTCCATGACCTCTCCCCTCCATACATCTCTGCCTTAATCTCCAGCGATCTCCCGTCTCGCAATGTCTGCTACTCATAGGACCTTCTTCTCTGCTCTCCTCTTGCCAGCTCCTCAGACAAGTCTCCAAGACTTCTCCCGTGCTTCCCCCATACTCTAGAACTCACTGCCCCAACACATCAGACTCTTCCACTTTCACCAGCTTCAAAAGCAACCTGAAAACTCATCTCTTCAGGAGCCTTTAATCTACATTAACCCTGCAGCCACTACAACCCCCACAAACATTTCTGCCCCTCACCTCCTGTCTCTGTCTCCCGGGCAGGGTCCTGTGTATCAGTTGTTGGTCATCTATCGTCACCATTGTACTTGTTTGAGTGTGTATGTAACGCCCTGGAATCAATGGCGCATTAAATTAATAATAATTACAGCCAAAATGTTCTGTTTTTAATTTGATGTAGCTACATAGTCACTTGAAATCTAGTGATGTATTATTTTAAACATGGATATGGCATGTGGACTGTAACACAACTTTTGTGCTTCCTCAGGTGGTGGTGATGGACAGGCTTTGTATCTGGACTCTGATTTGAACTACGGACGAACCAGTCATTGCAATACTTTCAACAATCAGCCTCTGTGCTCTGAAACCTTCCAGATTGCTACGATTGAGGTGTGGGGCTTCAAGGACAATCTAAACAGTGACCAGCGCCCCACTGCATTACCGTGAGGTTATACGGTTCATATCGTTAGTGTGTAATTCTGTGCATGTGTCAGATGGGACTTCAGAGCAGGTATGGAGGCATCTGCTCACCTTCCGTTCAATGTGAGGAGTTGCAATTTCAGACGCTAGATACAGATCAACTTGTTGGTAAAGGTCTCATGGACTTGTACGTGCAAATGTTGTAGTCTTCCGTTCAAACAAGCCGTGGTGGAAGTATCTTGAACGTTTCATTTGGACCAATGGACCTCATTGGTTCCTGTTAGATTCATTCCTGCTGGTAGTCTGATGGCAGCTCCATGTAGATCAATGTCCTGTGACCGTCCTTCTCCCGTGTGATTGCTGTGCAGATCCACCCCCAAAATCCTGTATGTCTCCCCTTGTTTCTTGTCCCATGTGCAGTAGCCCCTCATCTGATTTTGTTCTACAGAACCAGCAAATGTCGGAAGGGCTGCTAAAATAAAAAACCTGAGATTATATGAATTGTCCAGAGTCTGTCCCCCTGTAAATGGTGAACATAACAGGAATAAAACGCAATCTCGGGCATTGATTTTATTTTACGTTTTACTTTTTACTTTTTTTTTTTTTTTTTTTTACTGTTTCTTTATCAATACTTTTATAAATGGATAAATGTTACTTGGATAATGTTTCTGCAGATTTTGCATAAATCAACAGTACAAGCAAGCAGAAGAGACTTTGTAATAGATCTTTCTGTCCTAAACATATCATTTCACTCTGAAAAAAACTGCTAAAATCCCTCCTAGAAGATTGGACGGTCAACTCACTGAGGGATCAGTGTACTTGCTGCTCATAGAAGTCTATGGGGCAGGCGAGTAACTGGAAAGAGACACACAAAGGGCGACATGTATGAAATTTGGCATTTAAATGCATAATATTAGTCTAGAATGTGCCTGATTTATAAACCTGCTCTACAGTGGGTCATAAATCAGGCACATTCCAGCGCTCGGGCAACAGTTCTGGATCAGGTATACCACTTTGAAAGTGCTCTACCTGTTCCAGCTGTAATGCACCTAGAAATGCCGTAGCGAATCTATAGCTTTGTACGGTTCTAGTGCTCCCTGCCTCCCGCACACTCCCTGAAATCGGGCGCACTGCAAAGTGCCGCGGGTGCTCTGTAATGCGTCTCATAATGGCGTGCGGGCCATTTAAAAATGTCGCGAACGGGGCTGCGTATGATATCGGGCTGAAAAGATACCGCACATGGCGCCCAAAGGTACCGCACTGGGGCCCCATTTACATCGTGTTTCAGCACGATGTAAAACTTGATCCTGAAGGATGCTGTTGACTTCTAAAGTAAAAACCTAGTACTAATAGGGCTACATTCGCTCCATTTACCGACTGCGTCCAGTTTCTGCACTGGATATAAAAGAATGTTTGACTAAGCATTTGTTTCTGATCCAAAAAGGTAAACATCTGCAAAATAGGGCAAGTACAGTCCAGTTAGGACTCTGTTTGCCCTATGGAAGGCTATAGTCCAGTTGTAGTACACTTTTTATGGTATCCCGATGGATACCACAGATAGGCTGCCGAAGTGCAATGGAAATGGGGCTGGAGAGTTTCACCCCAGTGCTGAATTTACAACATTCACTACTCTGTAAAGTCCCCCATACTGCTGCTGTCTCTGAGGGTGTTCTATAGAGATACAAGAGTGTGAGCTCGCAGTGTGTGGGAGAAATCATAGCAGCTAGTGAGCGACTGGTGAAACGTCCTATAAAAGGTAAAGGGGTATTCCCTTCTCTACAAATTGCTTTGGTGATAAAATACACTTGAAAATGAACAGTTTTCTAAATGCATTGCAGAAGCAAAACTTGTTCTGTCATCTGTAATGCCTTGATGGCCACAGCCTCCTTTCACTGTACATTGAGGGAGAAGTGCTCCAGGATGTGCAAAAGCCCTGGAGCATTTCTCCACCTCATCTCCATGGGGGCAGGAGAATGCACATTAAGTCAGGGCATGACTTTCATTGCAACACCATGGTCTTTGGGTATGTTCACCTTGCTGAATTTTGACACTGTTTTTGGAGTATTTAATTGCCCCCCAGCACCCCCCCCCCCCCCAGTTCATTTTCATTGATTCCAATACAAAAGTGTAGTTCACACACAACGTTTTGAGACTGCGCATCGTTGGCCGCCGAGACAGTGGTGTAACGTTAATTCTTGAATCGCTTTCAACGCTGAAAAGCCCCATAGGAATCACTGGAGAGCTTCAAAACCTCCATGTGTTTTTGACGCAGCTATTAATTTGTATAGGTGTTTCAGAAAGAAAAGTGTTGGAAAACCTCATCTGAAAAGTGCTGCATTGAGGCGCTTTTCAAACTAGGTTTCGAGGCTGAAAATTCAATGTCCAAATCAGCAGTGTGAACTTGCCCTTAGGAACGCTGAGGTTTTCTTTCTGATACGCCAGGACAAAAACTGCGTCCAAAAACGCGACTAAATTTGTGCCGAGGTTTTGAAGCTCTCCATTCATTCCTATGGGGATTTTCAGGGTTGAGAATGTGACACTTTTTTCAGTGCTCCAAGAACAGCAGAAAACGTGTGGAAAAACCTCGTCCTGTGTGAACTACTACGCTGTTTTTACTAAGGAATCGATTGAAAAGGAACCGGGGGTATTTTTTGGAAGCTTTTTTGATGCTGTTTTGGGGAAAAAAACCCGCTAAAAATCAGCCACGAATCTACCCTTTATACTTAAAGCCAAATACCCCCTCTAACCAGGAAGAAGCACAGGAAGGATGAGGAGTGGAAAGAATAATTGGTGAAATGCGAAAAACCCTTTTAAAGGGGTTGTACTGCAAACCTGTGACTCCTCCCCCAAAATGAAAATAAACAAATTTTAAGGGGTGTTCGGGCCCTAAAAAAAAATCATTATCTGTGGGGGTATAATAAAAAATAGAACGAAGCCCAATACTTATCTCCCGGGTGCTCCCGTTCGCTGCCGGTGCATTTATCCGGTAAGTAATCGGTAATCGTTCACGTGACTGGTGCAGCCAATCACAGGCCACGACGTCGCATACACGATACCTCTATGGCCTATAATTGGCTCCGGCTGTCATGTGAATGAAAACCATCCAGAGCGACAGCGGGAGAAGGATGTAGGAACAAATTTTCCGGGAAGGTATGTATATCTTATCTTCATTTTTATTTTTTTCCACTCCAACAACAAACGAGCTTTTTTTGGGGCCCTGTAATTTACTATTTCCCAGGGGCAACAAAAGGGGTTGTCCCTACCATGATGGGTTTGAATTAAAAAGATCTTTAAAAAACAAGAACTTTGCAATTATGTTCTTAAAATGTCCTACTGATTTTGAGTTAACCCCCTGGTGGTAGGATCATCAGCTCCAAATCACATAGCCACCGACCTTTTGTTTTTTCTCTCATGGTGCCAGTGTGGTGACTCATCCTTCTAATAAGGTTTGTACTTAGCAACCATGTGGGGGGTTTACATGAATTGACAGGAAAAAAAAAAAAAAAACGTGAAAACGCGCCTATGTACCCGGGTCCGAAGTGGACTCATAAATGCATTTAAAAACTTCGACCCCTCTGGCAGCAGCCCAATTTGAAATAGGCTGCCGTCTACTGTATGCGCCTCACTTTGCCGCCCCCGCATTCATATATGCATCGCAGTTTTCGAATGTGCTGCCCCAGAACGCCCCGTCATGTTGGGCGCATTACAAAGTGGCAAACCTGGTGCCGAACAGCGCATTAGGTGCGTCCGGGCGGAGCCAGCACAGTGAGGCGCATTATATGATGAAGCCAGTTTAGCTGGTGAAACATGTTGGGGAGGTCAGGCAAGACATTTTAAAATTTGTTTTTTTCCTACCTTTTTACGTGTTACCCGCTGCAGAGGGTCCAAAAGGGAACCCTTATGTTTTGCTATCAATTAGGATGACTGCCCAAAAAAATTTTTTGGGTTTCCCTTTTTTGGGATTTTATAAAGCCAGAAACACCCCCTGAATTCAAAATAAAACCCAAGAAAACAGGACGAGGTAAAGAATAATGTTGAGAAAACCCCTTTAAGCCCCTAAAATTCCCGGGACATATCACAAATTATATTTGATCGACCATTATCTCCCCCCCCCCCCACCCCACCCCACTTGCTTTAAAATGGCTGTTTTGGTTCCTATCTATAAGAAAAAAAAGTGTGTGGTTTGAAATTCTGGGCACTAGCAACCTGTTTCCTAATCAATTTTACTTTGTGTTGCTAAAGAAGGATAATAGTCGTATATATCGGGGTTATTTTAGACGATACCTATAAGCTCCAAACTGTGTTTCCTCCTTATCACGGGGTTGATTTTCAGTTCAGTATTGTGCCATCTTATTTCAATTAAAAAATTAAACAAATTAAAGCATATACAAGATTAAAATTAAACTGCAGCCACAATAATACATAGTTGACATTAAGGGCATAAATCATCCAAAACAAACAATAAAAAAAAAAACCATCACCCCTCGCTTTATTCACATAGTGCAGCTGCATATTAAAATACAAATGGTACATAATGTATTATTTTAACAAAAGGAAAGCTACCAACAAAGGAGTAATGAGAAAGGAATTATAGCCTTTTTAAAAAAACCTGTCACATGGGTTGGCCCCCCTTGCTGAGGGGGAGAACACAGTGTCAGACCATGTTTCCAGGCGTGTCCCCTTTTTCTGTGATCTGAGTTTGAATTTTTAAAGCCAAAAACTGCAGTTTCAGCCAAAAAGGGAGAAACATTTCTGTGAGGTGGGGGGGCTAGCCTTTGGGGGGCGGGGCCAACACCGTCATGAAAAAGATTTGGCATTAAATACCTAACCCTGTTCATACCCGGGCCGTTTTTAGGGGGGGGCGGGCGTGGTCGCCCGGGGCCCGGGCTTCCGCTACCTGAGGGGGCGCGCAGCCGCTACCCCCCCGTCCGGGGATCGCCCCCGACTCTGCACGACTGTCTTATAACATCGCCAGAGCCAGCAGCTGCCGTGCAGGGAGGAGGGAGAGGCGTTCCCGTCTGATCCCCCCCTTATCAGCTCACAGGGGGCCCGCTCTCACCGCCCCCGGGGACGCTCGATCTCCCCGCTGGCAGCTCTTTCCGCCAGGAGACCCCTGGGAGTGGTGAGCGTAAGCAGCGAGGTGACGTCACGCCGCTTCCACCCCTCTGCGCTCCCACTGCTGAGCACTCCGGGCCGGGACCGCGGGGCCCAGTGATACTTTTTTGTTATTTTTTATTTAGTTTCAGGGGGATCATTGTGGCTACATGGGGGGGGGGCAATCTACTGGCAACAAAAGGGGGGGGCTTGGGGTGTTGGGGGTGGGTAGGGGGGTGTGGGTGGAGGGAGGGGGGGATGTGTGGTGCATCTACCTTGCTACAAGAGGTAGAACAAGAAGGGGCATCTACTGGCAACAAGGTGGCGGAAGGGGTGAAGGTGGGTGGGTAAGGGGGGAAAGGGGGGGGGGGGGGGCATCTACTGGCTACAAGGGTTACAAGAGGGCATCTACTGGCTACACAAGGAGGGTGTGATGGGGCATCACAGAGGCTACAAGGGGGCAATGCACCTCAGCCACACCACCACTAATGGCTACAGGGGGCATATTTACATGGCTCATACTTTACAAGGCTACCATATAGAGATGAGGTCTATTAGATGGGGATTTACATAGAGATAGGAAATGTGAAAGATGAAGGTGTGATAAATTGTGATTACGTTGATAAATGTGTTTTGTAAAATTTTACAGTGAAGATCGGGAGTATAAGTCGTGCATGGGCGACTGGGACAAGATGGAAAAGGAGAGGAGAACAACACTTCCAGAGAGACGTCTCCTGTGGGAGTCACTAGATATGAAAACTTTACTGTAACCAATTTATAGATGTCCTGCAGAACAAACCTTTGTAACAGAGGCGGTATCCATCATTGTATGGTCACTCGTCGCCTGTAATAGTTGGTTTGTAGTATATGAATGGTTTCTTATCTAATTCAGCTAATGGTCGGTTTGTAATAATTTCGGTCTCACCATGATGTTGGTTATATGTGGTCACGTGTGGGGTAAAAATACGGTCACTAACTTGTGTTGTTGGTGATATTGTGGTCTGGATTCTGGTTTTTGTGTAGTGAAGCGTTATTTGGAAACTGTAATGACTTATTTTAGAAGTTTGTTATAATGTAAGCACATTGTGGTAAAGCTTTTTGGCATCAAAACCATCACCCAAAGCCAAAATATACAAATGTGTCGCATAGTGGCGCATTATGTTATACCTTAATGTATATGTTTTACCCGGGTGGTAGGGGGGGGGGGGGGGGAGGGGGGTGCGAATTTCTTATCACCTCGCCCTGAGTGTAATTTAGCATACCTATGGAACGGCCGCTGTTTCATACGCCTTATTTCTTCGGTGAAACGATTTGCCGCCTGCCGTATTAACGATGGTAAATCCTTCCGAAAACGGATTACCAAATAAGATTACTCGCGCCATTTACATAATTGGTTCAATACAACTGGGAAATACGTGTCGTGTCCGACCAGACTACACGTATGAACTGGTGGCCGTATTGCGGCCGCGGTATTTTAGTGCGGCGGACCGGAGAAAAACAATGGTCCTGACACTTATTGAATTGAAGCCTAATTCACAACGGATTCAAACCCCATGATAATGAATGGGGATTGTAATCCGTCAAACGAAAATACGTGCCAATAAACGTGCCCACCAAGCTTAGTGACAGCTTATCTGCAACTGATTTCTGGAAGCAGATTTTACTGAGTCGTAAATATCCGACGTAAATTCCGTTCTGAAATAAAGCCTTAGGCGGGAGGAGTACTCTTCCCCACGTCATCAAGGACCAATATACGTTAGGCCCCAAATTACCGGCCGGTTTTTGCGGGACCGGTATTTGTCCCTGTATTGCCCCGGTATTGGGTGTGAATACGTCATGGACAATGTGTGATACGCGTCCCCTTTGCCTGCGCTAGGTGGGGATAATGAGGGTGGGGCTTTGGCCGGCTTTTACTCCGCGAAAAAACGTACGGAAGAAGGTGCGTATGCTCAATGTGTTTGCCACCGGGACCCACCTCCCCGGCGGCAAACCCAAACCGGAGCGAAAACCCGAGGCAGTGGTGACTGCCTTGCACGGGTTTTCCATAGAGCACAATTTGTGTCCGAGTCATTTTTATTTCGGCCGGGTATTTTATTTTTCAGGCAGGCATCTTGAACAACCCGCAAAAAACCTAACCCGGGGCGGCTGAAAAAAAAACCGGCCGAAAACAAAAACAAACTCCCCGTGGCAGAAATCAGGGACAAAACAGGTGAAACAGCAGGTCCTGACACGTACTTGTGCCTGTCTCAGCAAAAGGGGGGATCCATAATTCTATGTACAGTTCCCTTTTAAAAAGGAAGAATAGAAGTACCAAGATTTACAGCGACGAGAATAGTATTGCGCTGCGAGTCTCTTTTAGGGAGGTCCGTGTACTACACTCCACTAGATTTACAGTCGGTGGAATTTTTATAGCCTGATATTGCTGATATAAGAATCCACAAAAATCTGACTAACCACATAAAGCCAATGAGACCCCAACAGCCTTAGCACCCGCAATAGTAAAATTCCCATCTGTAGTCCTACACAGCACACTAATTTTCTTTATTAGGATATTCTAAACCACCACAATGTAGAACATGTTCTATCTTCCGGGGGATTCTCGTACAGTCAGTGTAAGGGGCCAGCAGGAAATCTGAAAACCCGACCGCGTAAGTGACCGCGGAGAAAGTATTTTTTTTTTATGTATCGCACAGAGCCCGCACTGAAGTACAACCACAGCAATGCAGCAATGTTTTAAAAACAAATACCGTTGCGGACTTTTCTAAGGAATTTTAACCATTCACATGTGTAGACCAGCAACGACAGGATGTGTAGAATCCCATGTTGATCAACCCACACTCGTCTGTAGTTTGCTATGTGTAGCTGTTCTATCTAATCACCCACGTCACGAAAAACATATGAACAGGCCACAACAGGACCACCACGAAGCACAACACAGTAAAGCACACACCACATCTTCTTACAAATCTCTTACAGTAGATCTCAGCCCCTATCCTGTAGCCCACTCACCATATATGAGTGGTGTTACCCTTTTTAGAAAAAAAAAAGAGGTGCTTATGCTAATATTACAATGGTATATGTCCCTTGCAGGTTACAACAAGGTCATAAAGTGCAGGGAAACAAAATACTACCACACCACGATAAAGTGCTTGTCTGAATTGCAACTATCTTGTATTGTCCCATTATATACAATATAGGAACACACTTCTAGATAGGTGGTGTTAATGATGTTTATTTGGACACAGATATAAGTGCATATTATGGCAAAAAATACGCCTCAAAAGACAGCGTGCAAAGCTTTTCATTTTCAGACAAGTCTGTCGGGGGGGAGGGGAGAGGGGAATGAGGTGGGGGAGGGGGATCCGGAGAAGGGGAGAGAAGGGGGGGGGGGGGGGTCGGGGGGGGGCCCCAGGCCATGTGAGTGAAACGCATGACAGATACACTGAAGCTCCGCACAGGTACCGATCAGGCTCTTGGCAGCTAAAATCCACAGAAAGCCCGTCACGATTAATGGGACCAAAGGAGAATAAGAATTGTGGAGCTTAACACTCCTCTCTCCTCCGGGATCTCCATCCCTGGAGGAGAACATCGGTCCATCTCAAATCAATACTACTCTCCTCGCCGTTCCAGGACTTTGTAGACCCAACGGCGGGCCGGACGCTTCTCTTTTCGTTTTTTTTTGTCGGCGCCAGAATCCCACGTCCCAGTCTCATCCTCCATCACACTCTCCCCGACACCCCCGAACACGAACACCGCTGCAAGCATAGAGACCCAGACGATGCGGCTCTGAAGCTTTTGTTCGGTATCCTTTTCCTTTCCTTCAACCCATTGCTTCCCGCGGGCCTGCATGCGAAGATAACTCAGAGGCTGCCAGCTACTAACTAAACTGACTAGCATTCAGAAAAGCTTTTCAGTATAACAAAACAAAACGACCAAGCTTTCAGCATCAACCAGACCCCCTACCCCACGGGCGGGCCGACCTCATGCCCCCGGAAAACCAACCCTCAACCCGCCTATGGACTGTCGGTGGAAAGGACCTGTCGGACACCCCCCGTGCCCCCCCGACCACGCCACACGCACACGCCAGCCGTGCCGTAACCACCGCATCCAAAAACATAGCCCAGCAGCACTTACCACCAACAGCTTGCTAAACCGCGGCCCAGAACTGTGGTAGTGTGGAGTGGGAGAGTTATGTCGTGGGACGCAGGTGAAGAACCTCAGTGTACTGGGTCCGGACACGGCCCGGACCGCGTGACCAATTCAAACTTCTTACTACTTTACGACTTCTCCACTACTAGCATTTTAGTCTACTCCTCCTGCGCCCTTCTCAAATCAGACAACGGCAACACCAATACCCCCACCCAATCCTACCCCCCTCAAAATCACAACCCCACCCCTCACCCACACCTTCACCATCAACACCCCCACTCTAATCACCATCACTCGTAATCAATCACCACCTATCTCAAACACCACCACATCTCCTATCCCCACCCACCACTATCCAGCCCCAATCACCCACCCTATCACATCTATCCCACCTCTAAACCACTACCCCGCCCCCATCCCTCCATCACCACCATCTATCATCTATCACATCACCACCCCAACACTCAATCACCCAAAAAATCCACCCGCACCCCCGACGCCTCTGGGCCCCTCGCTGCAGATCTCTTCAATCAACACACCACACATACACACGAACACACCAATCACAAACTATCAACACCATCAAACCTCACTATCCAACCTATCAGACCGCCCCGCTTCGTTCCGCACGCATGGAGGAGAGCGGCATGTTAACATGCCGCGAGCATTCAGATACGGCCCCCGGATCGGGGAAGGGGGTCGCATCCTGCTGTGCCGGCTTAGCCTTCTTGTTGCTTTCTCTTATCCGGCCAAGTCGCTTGCCAACGGCTAGGCTCCGCTGGCTAGCAGCTGCTAATCCGTCTGGCTTGCTGAGAATACGCAGAATCTCGGTTACTCACGCTAGCATCTAGCTTGCCCCGGCGTCCTGCGGTGCCACCACCCCTGGGGTAGAACACTCCCTACCTATACGGGATGGCGGTCTCTCGTCCCGAACCGTGAGGACTCCGCCCGGTTTCTCGCCTCCCAGCTTCGTCTCGGAGCGGAATTCATGTAACATTCTCCCCAGTTGCCGAGCCCTAATTATGATAATGTCCTCAGGAAGGACTCTGTCATGCAGCTATCATCCCACCACAGGCACGCAACTTACTCTAAACTTACTACTTTTGCCCGTACTCACTATGTCCGCTACCATCTACAACTACTAACTTTTGCCCGTCCTTTGTTGCTTGCCCCCGATCACCACCTGGGGAACTTCTTCTGCACCATTTCAATCTGCACTCTTTCCCTGTTATTATTTGGTATTCCCCTAATTAAAGCCCTCATTGGCCCGTTCGGTGTGCTGCGATTCCTCTCCCCCACAACACAGCTCCCAATCTCCCACACTCCCACAAGACCTACGGTTGCCATTGGTTAAAAACAAAAAAAAATTAAAAAGAAAAATCAGTTTATTTAAAAAAAATAGAAAATGCAGCACCCGTCCCTTGCCCTCTAACCTGCCCTTGCTGGAATGATCCGTGGTGCCCCGTGGTGCCGCCCACCAGCTGAGGAAATCGCGTGATAGCGGGCGGTATCGATTCGTGACGAATTGTGCGGTGTGCGGGGGACCGCGGCCCTCTCCGCCTTAAAGCCAAGTTAAGTGATTGGATGATCCCCAAATGGACAAGAAAACCGTCTCTGGGAATTGGCTTGATGGTGTGGTTGTGTGGCGGAGGGTCCCTTCTTCTTTTCTTTCCTCTTTTTGCCGACAAACGTAGGCAATACTGGTTGTTTCACTTGTTCTTCCTTTGCTTCTGGATTTTTCTCTTCTGCGTGGCTATATGTTTTCTGGAGTAGGAAGGAGGCCTCTTCCCCAGCCCGGGTGAGGAGAGCGCGATACTGGGACTATTCCAATAAGGACAAATCTGAGTCTTAAAAACCCTCTCCCTTGACTTTCTCTCTCTCCTCTTATTACCCCTCACCCTCCTCTTCCCTCTTCCCCCTCGAGCTGTGCTTAATATTTCCCTCTCCTCCTTTATCCTCCACGTATTATATCCCCTCTCCTATCCCTCTCTCCTCCAGCTCTTTCCTAATCCCTCTCCATCCTATCCCCTCCTTCTTCTATCCCTCCCGTCTCCCCTCCAACTCTCATAATCCCTCTCCTTCCATCGTCTAAATCCCTCCCTCTATGATCATCCTATCCCACTTATATATTCCCTCCTCCCTCTACTCTTGCTCTTGCTCTCCTCCAGTTAGGTCCGCTGCTCTGCCTCTGCCTGTTCCTCAGCCTCCATCCAAGATCACGGCCAGGCGGGTTCCCACACTCGCACTCGCTGGATCACCAAATGCCCCGACTATCTGCAGAATCAGCAGGGGGTGCTCACCCAACAGGCGAAGTTGTCACAACACCACCCCCCCCCCCCCCCCCCCCCAACCAGGATCCATCCTATAAAACGCCACCCACCCACTGTCAAGTGTTGGATGCCAGTTCATTCGCAAATTCTCCCAGGAAGCTGGGTAGATACCACATGGTCACCCGGAAACGTTCAATAGAGTTAACACTCTACCAAAATGCGAGAACTTGCTCTACCGCTCAATTCCCCCGGGTCTTTGGGACTGCATCCTAATCCCGTCATGGACTTGACAACAGTGGATCCCCATGGCCAGCTAGCTGCCCTACCTCCACACCACTAACACTAATAACGTCCCAGGCTGGACTAAATGCTCAATCCCTCACCATCCGCTAGCAAACGTCCACCTGGGGGGGCCTCTTCCAACCCGAGCATCTCGTCTCTCCCCGTCTTGTAGGGACGAACCAGCCTACATTTTCTGCAGATCCCAACACTTAAATATGTGCCATCCATGCCTTTGAGGGCCCAGCAATCACCGTTCCTACAACCTGACCACCATCCCTCCAGAAGCCGCGCTCCAACGCCTTTGGCATCTCACCCAAATTACAAGCCCTGAACTCTCGCGTTGGCTCCATCCATGGAAGAACATGAGGCAACTTGGGGGGCGTGACCTCCAACAGCATGGCAGCGGGAAATTACACCGCCAGTGCAGACCAGCATTTTAACAGATCATCCAATCACAAGTCCACAACTGGCATGCAGATTCGCGACTCCTACAAATCTCACGCTGTCTACCCTTCAGACCCCTCTTGCTGCACATTCTGAACGCAAGCCTACTTGGGATAATGGCAATTGATGATCTCTGGATAATACCGGAGCAGACGTATGAATGTCCCACAATATGAGCCTGCCCGAATCGGTTTTTCAGTTAACTTGCAGATCTATCCCTGTCGCTAGACCTCAATATTCAACCCGCAATTTAGGGCCGTCCACTGGATACCTTTAGATCGAATTTGACCTCTTTGCGCGACAGAGACCGCCGTCCCGCAGGAGCCCAGATCCTAATCTACGCCGAGGCGAATGTGATATGCAGGAATACATCATTTCACACATAAGAAATGTAAATTATTAACTACGGAAACACCGCCTTCATGAAAATCCATCTTATTCAAGGACACCCGGATTGGTCTCTTCCCTGAACTGTGTCCACGCGTACGCTACGTATGCGAGGCATCTCTCAAGGCCCCATTTTGCGGTTCTAAACAGGAGCAGAAACATCCACATATGCGGTTGGGGCTTCCCCTTGTATGCTTACAAGTAAAAACACAAAGACCAACGCTTGTCACCCTTAAAATCTCCAGCGGACCTTCCACGTTTCGCTGAGCTTCTGGACTTCCATTAAATTGATATCCGGGACTGGGGAAGCTGGGCTGGACGTCCGGACACCTGACCACCCCTCCACACCCACGACGCCGCACGCTCCTCCAGGTCAAAGCCCTGACCTACTCACTAGTCGGCCTAAACCATCAAGCCCGCGCGAAGGTTAATACGCCCAACGCAGGCGCAAAAAAGAGTTCCGGGTGTTCCAGCTGTGTATCCTAAAATGCCAACGACCGTCTCACTTAGTCTCCCGTAATCTTGAATTGTTGAATTCTACATTCTTAACTAACCTCGATACATGTTCTTACACAGGCTGGATGCATACGCCCTACTATCAGGTCCCTCTGCTCAAGGCCTCTGTACCACCAATGTGGAACCTTGATAACCTATCATCTTGGCCTTATCTTTAACCTTCGCCTCCCCTGTCCTCTGGCTTCCTCTGACTTTTGGGCACGTAGAGAACTCCATTCATTCATCGATACTACTGCTTATCTGTTAGTAAACAGTCGAAGAAAGCATACCATAAGGAGAGGAGTGTAACAAACCTTAAGCAGTCGCACGGGGTAAAACATCCTAGACCGATGGAAGATAACTCCTCCCCTTCGTCCCTCCATCCCCTCTCCCTCCTTCCCCCCCCTTTTTTTTTTTTTTTTTTTGTTTCTTTTCACCTCTCACTTATTTATCTTCCCTTTCCTCCACCCCCCTTTCCCTCCCAGCTCTTTATCCATCTCATCTATGTTCCCTACCTTCCAGTGTCGTGTATGACTAGGACTCTGCCGATTTGTTCTTTACAATACCTGTGCATAAACTCAGATTTTATGTAATGGTGTTTATTAAGCTAAGTTTGCCCTTTGGTCTGACCGATATCGTCTTCTCCCCTCCCAATGATATTGGCCAACAGGTTTTTATTATTGCTATTGCAAGAGGCCTGTATCCTGCCGTTTAGTATTCTCTGGCTCTTGTTGAGGTCTTTTCAGGTTTGATACCTTTAACCCCCCCCCACCCCTTCCTTTCACCTTCCCCCACAGTTGGAAGACGGGAGCCAGGCTATTTAACCAATGGGTGATTGGTCCAACAATCACCTCATGATGTCCCTCCCATCTCTATTCCATGCATAAACCGTAGAGTTGGTCGTCCCTTAACGATGAAGGGACCTTAGTACTTGAATCTGCCCGATCTTTTTTCTGTAAATTACTTTTCAAAGCAACATTCTCAGATGAGTAATGTCTTCAAGAGACACACTTGCTCAGGTCCATCTAGTCTCCATATTTTCCATAACCGTTTATTTTCCTGCCTGGTACCGACAGCAGCAATTCCTCCAAAAAACTAAGGTGTGGCCATAATCCTTCCACAAGTTTTTGTCAAGCCCAGGTGCTCGAATGTCTTCCACCAGATTACGAGGCAAGGGACGTGTTCGTGGAGATGCATGCATAGGACAGGGATTAAATCTGGCACAATAGAGCCAATATTTATGTCCCTAACACCAATCAGGTTTCCCTTTTCTTTCCAAAGCCCTAGATGACTTGACTGTCTTTTGCTCAGGTCAGATCATTTTAATGTGGCACAGTCAACTGAGCCCATTCATGCCCCCCCAGGGGACACCTCGACGGTCACAGTCTTTCGGTCCCGTTTTTCCGTGTCTTTATTAATAGGACTTAAAAGGTTTGGCTCCATAACATGCAACTCTCCGATGGCTTGGAGGGTTAATAATGCATTCCGCACTGACAGAGATTACACATTTTTCTCTCACCCACATCACTCTAATCGCTATAGCGCGATCGATTTACGTTTTCCTGCAGCACTCTCTCGCTGTCCGCGAACTGTGGACAACAGAATAGGTAACATTCTACATTCTGATCATGCCCCTGTATTTTGTGATATCTCGCTCCCTATAATCCTCCGGGCGCACCACTCGTCCGCATTTTATTAAACCTGGAGGCTGAATGAGTTAGTATTTACTCGCGTGAACGCTTATGCCTTGGAACTTAAATCTACAGCTCAGCTCGTCACTTTCAAGTAGGAACGCACTTAGAGACTCCACATCTCCACAGCGTTAAGTGTGTATGGCGCTGAATGCACCCTAAACTCGGCAGCGTTGTAATAAAGCATTGGGCAAGACTTAATAGGGATCACACAGAATCTCCAATCTCTCATGAACAAAACTCAAACGAGGTTGAATCCTCCCAAAATCTTCAGGAGGAGTCTGATCTGAGGGAGCTTACCCAGTTGCGCCATGAAATCCTTTCTCAACTGGGAACACAAGCATAGGAGGTATCCGCCGAGTGAATTGCGTGACGCCTTATGCTTGGGGAGCAAAAAACCGGTCGTGCAAGTAAATAATCTCTAGCTCTAAGAGAAAAGAAGCGGGCCGCATCCCCTTTTTATCCCCCAGATCAAGCCTCCGGTGGCGGCTAGGATTCTGGACTGTTTTCATTGTGCGCATAATAAGCTATGGGTCCAGACTAAGTCGATGCTCTACGGCTCCCCCGTAGCATCCCTTCCATGGCTGCCCCCCTCCATGCTCCCAAAGAAGGCCTTAGACAATCTACCTCTAATAACTCAGACCACAATACGGATCTATAGGACATTCCCATCCTCCATGCATGTCTTCGCTCCCGGAGGCCCCCTTACTCCACTGACGGGAAATCCCTCTCTGCTAGACGCCTTGCAGGCCGCCTCCGCTCTTCTTACCGGGCAAAGAGGCTTTTTAGTATTCGGCGATCTCTCGGGGGGCAACGCTTGTAAATCCTACTCAGAGCTTGTCATGGACCCTTCCTCAACGCGGTTTTCCAGATTGAACTACTACCAACTGAGAAGCCTCTATGCCACATATAAATTGCCATTGTCCTTCCATAGACCCCTGAAACCCTTTGAGACATGGTGTGCCCAAAGAGTCCACTCCGAACACCTGATCTCCAAGATTTATAACCTCCTAACTACCCCCTCTGACTCTCGGAGGCTTCCATTTCAATTAGCATGGGAGCGGGACCTAGGTAAAGTTCTCTCGGACGAGGATTGGAACAAAGCATTTTATTCTGACCCATAAGACCTCAGTCTCAGTTAGGATACAAGAAATGAATTACAAGATCCTTTCTCGTTGGTATAGGGTCCCCTCCTTGTTGCACGCAATATATCCTGCAGTCTCCGACATTTGCTGGCGGTGTCAAAGAGAAGTTGGAACACTGACACACATATGGTGGGGTTGTTCTTCCCTCCAGCCCTTTTGGGTCAAGATAATTCATGCCATCCAAATCTGTGGCGAACAGTTAAATAATGATCCAGCTGGTCTGCTCCTCTTTGCCATGTGCCAGCCTGCACATATCCTGAAAACACATCTACTTTCATTCCTCCTGAATGCAGCAAAAGCGGTGATCCCCAGGCTGTGGCGCGCCACGACATGCCCGTCCATCACGGATTGGTACAAAGAGGTCCACACGGTCTGCAGGATGGAGGAGCTGCGAAGCGATTCGCTTAACGAGTCGGAACGCTTCCTACATGTTTGGGCGGATTGGCTCACTTTTGCAAGTCGTCCCTTTATGGCACCCTCTGAGAATGGACACTTGGTCTTAGCCTCTGCGATCTTCTTGGAACTGTAAGATGACCGCTCTCGTCGGTCTGTGGGTCCCGGCTCCGGCTGTCCAGCACCCCCTCTCCTCCTTCCCTGGTTTTTCCCTGTTACTACCCAGTTTCCGTAGCCGCCAACCTAGAAGTTTCTGGTGGTAACTCAATATCCCGGTTCTGCGGCAGGCATTGAGCCGTGTTATCTGACTCACCTCCCTCACACTAAGGTACTTTACCCCGATAACTTGTTAACCAATAATGCTGTAACGGACTGTCTGCCGCCGACTTCACTACCTATGTCAAACCTAGCCGCAACCGAGATACAGCTTGTTTGTTAGTGAATTCTAATTTTCTCCTTTGAGTTTCCTGTTCTTATGTACGATGTATAACTGTAAGCACTCTCCTATTGTTTGATGAAACATCCTTTGCAGTTCGCCACTATGCCATGTACAACTCTGAGTGTAATCACATTTGTTTTGGCATATGACCATTGATACTTGTGCTATCTCACTTGCCTTTATGTCATACTCTTTTAATAAAAGTCCCTTTGAATTTGAAAAAAAAGAACAAGCTGGTCGGCCTCAGTGGTCATGTGACATTCATTGTAGGAATAGACCCCCTCAGGCCAGTGATCGTGACCCTATCGGCATGTGTTCCGGGATTGGCGGCAGCACTGGAGTAACGCAACTTTTACATGGTTGTTTTATTCTCTACTTTAGAACCTCACTGATGAGCTTTTTCTAAAAATGGAAAATTCCTTTAAGTGGGGGTGCTGGGAGAGGAAGAATAGAGAGGGAAAAAGTGACCCTCGCCGCTGCTACAGATCCCAGGGATCTGTTCCGCTTCACTTCTAGGTTCTCATCCTTACACACAGAAGAGGCTTGCGCTCTATTTACTCACTACCCCTTTAAATTCACGGGTGGGTTTTATTTTTTGTTTTTTTGGTGAACCCATTTTCTTTGCAGGAAAGAGTGCTATAAATTTTTCATCTCCTACCATCTAGGAGGAAGTGTGTGTGCTGCTTAATGTGGTAAAGTATTTTATTCTTCTGTCACGGAGCTCCAAATAAACATAGAAAGGGATTCTTTACTGTAAGAGCAGTGAGACTATGCAACTCTGGAAGGTGCCATGTTGACTCTAAAAATAGTCTGGATACATTTCTAGATGTAATAATAGAACAAGTTCTAGTGACCGGGATTCTGGAGAAGGGTCTGGATACATTTCTAGATGTAATAATATAACAAGTTATAGTGACCGGGATTCTGGAGAAGGGTCTGGATACATTTCTAGATGTAATAATATAACAAGTTATAGTGACCAGGATTCTGGAGAAGGGTCCGGATACATTTCTTGATGTAATAATATAACAAGTAATATAGAACGGGATTCTGGAGAAGGTTCTGCATACATATCTAGATGAAATAATATAACAAGTTATAGTGACCGGATTCTGGAGAATGGTCTGGATCATTCTAGATGTAATAATATAACAAGTTATAGTGACCGGATTCTGGAGAAGGGTCCGGATACATTTCTAGATGTAATAATATAACAAGTCATAGTGACCAGGATTCTGGAGAAGGGTCTGGAGACATTTCTAGATGTAATAATATAACAAGTCATAGTGACCAGGATTCTGGAGAAGGGTCTGGATACATTTCTAGATGTAATAATATAACAAGTTATAGTGACCGGATTCTGGAGAAGGGTCCGGATACATTTCTAGATGTAATAATATAACAAGTCATAGTGACCAGGATTCTGGAGAAGGGTCTGGAGACATTTCTAGATGTAATAATAGAACAAGTTATAATGACCGGGATTCTGGAGAAGGGTCCGGATACATTTCTAGATGTAATAATATAACAAGTCATAGTGACCAGGATTCTGGAGAAGGGTCGCTGATCCAGGGATTGATTTTTTTTCCCTAAAATGAGGATAACTGGCTTTTACCTCACGGGGGGGTTTTCCTTCCTCTGGATCAACACTATAGCACAATAGGCTGAACTGGATGGACGGCTGTTTTTTTTCGGCCTTACATTATGTAACTATGTAAATCTCCTGCATGTCAAAGAATAAAATTATAAAATCCTGGCTGCCTAAAGTCACCATTACAGGGAGCTTATGAGCTTACTGCTATTGATTTAATGTATCATGTATGGAGTTAGCACCTACCACTTCCTCTAGTGTTGGCTGTGGCCAATTAGAATTTTAGCATCTTAAAAGGGTCCTCCTGGAAAATAGCAAATAGGTTATGTTCTGGTATGGCAACTCCACTCTGTAAAAGTGAATGTAGTTGAGCTACTATGCCACAGACCATGCATAGACTAGTGTGGCACAGGGTATGGAAGAAAGTGACCATCTGAGAAACGGTGAAGGGGATGCAGCACAAAGGTTGAGTTCTCATCTGCATTGGAGGTTCCATAAAAAAAATAAAAAAAAAAGTCATGAAATTTTTCTTCACTTAAAACAAGGGACGCCAGATTGGGATGTAAACCCAGTGGACCCTATTGCAATTGGTGTGGTTTATTTGGACATGTTAGTGTTCATTGCAAAATGTATCTAGTTCCACCTCTGTGACGGAGGCTCTGATGCATCTGTGAACCTGGCCTTAAACTGAATGTCGCCATTTTCTTTTCTTTTACTGATTAAAACCAGATACTGATGCAAATTCTTTTCTTCTTAACCATTTTTATTTCCTGATTGTAGTTCTCTCAATTCTGTTGTCTGTATATGATTATGGGGGCAGCCATTGTGTCTGATCTGCTTTTAACAGCATTTAGAGAGATGCTTTACAGCAGCTTCATGGACATAGGAACCTGTGAACAGGAGCAGACCCATTGACTTCAGTAGGAGAGTTTTCTAGGCATGCTCTGTGACCGGTGAAGAAGTCACTGTGCAGGGAGATGAGGGGGAGCTGTGACATCTGCTACTGTGACTGTTGGATCTGGTCTTATCTAGACATATTGGTGTCACCTTTCAGTGTAAGGGTGCATTCACACAGCACTGCCAAAATACCAGTCGGATTTTTGGTAAGTAGGCGGATGGCTTTTGTTTGCGGATTCAAGTCGTTCACATTCACAAGTTCATGTTCCACCCGAAAACTGGGCGGAAGAATTAACATGTTCTAAGTTTTTCCTTATGCTGGTGGTGGTAAAAAAAAAAAGTAAGGCGGAAAATCCGTGCAATGTGAACTACTGCTGGATTTTCTATTTAAGTCTATGGGGATGGTTGCTTGTACTGAGGAGACTGCTGAAAATATTCTCTACAGAACAGGAAGTGTTAGACAGGCCTAGTGGCCAAAGGGAAAACTGCAGGAATTAAAGATTGTAAAAAAAAAAAATATTGAAAGTGATATGGAAAATTACAGAAAAAACCCCCAAAAGTTCTTAAATGTGTTTAACATAAAAACATGAGTTAAATAAGAACTAATTTTTTGATGACACATCCCCTTTGAACAGTGCTGCAGGATCACCGGATTAATGGGGGTCTAGGGGTCAAACCTTTTGCTGATTTTATTTAGAAGTTTAAAGTACTCCTTTTAACCCTGTGCTGTGTGTCAGATAACCTGAGCTCTGTCTGCTATATGAGATCTTTTAGGAGGGGTGGATTTTCACTGTTACCCAAAAATCCTATCCCTATGTCTTGCTGCATGTATGGACCGTGTGATACACAGCATTTTGTGGCCATGCAGGCTGTATTTGCATAAGGCATTTCTCTCACATTAGATATGGGCTACAGGGAAAAATATCTTTATTGCTCCTTTACATCAATCAGGAAAAAATGTCCATTGAAAATTGTATTTCTTTTCCTTACCTATTTACTCGCAGTCCCTGACTTACACCGTTCTGACTTGCATCTTCCCCTAGTTACAAATGGAGACTTATGGGGCATGCTGGCACTTGTAGTTCCCTGTTCCACAGCAGATAGTAGCTGTAAAACGACAAGTGTCAGCATGCCACAGCAGCACATGAGGTGAAATCTTCTCAACAGGGGCAGAGACAGGAAAACAAATGTAAAAACCCTTCCCTGCACTGTCCAAAACTAAAAAAACATTTGTGCTGGAGTTACATTTAATAACATCCTGTTCCGACTTACATACAAATTCAACTTAAGAACAAACCTACAGTCCCTATCCCGTTCGTAACCCGGGGTCTGCTTGTATTCACCTCCATCCTGGACAGACAGTAGTCACTCACTGTCCCCACAAGGGCTTGCAATCTAACTTCCCATGCATGCGGAAACCATAGAAAGAAAAAATGTATATGTGCAAGAGGCAGCCGAATTCTAGACAATGTAACTCAGGCCGTCCTGCTCTGTCAATGGTTAATGTAGGTTTATGGCCACTGCATTTGGTTAATTATTAGCCGGCTGCCCCATAGCAGAAAAGGAGAATCGCTTTATTCCAACTTCAGTCATAGATATGTAATTTATTTATTTTTATTGTAAAATACACCTTTTATAATGAGTAGTCCCCGGCGCCGCCGCTATCCGCCGCCGCTGCCGATCGTTAGGGTCCTAAGCCGCTACCAGTCGCTAAGCTATCGGCTTACGGCTTAGGACCTTGCGACGGCAGCGGTGGGGGGGGACTAACTGTATGTGCGTCCGCCGGACGCACAACATTTTGTGCTTCAGCGGAGCAGAGAGCTCCGCAGAGTACTAGGAACCCGAAGGATGCGGCTCTGTCGTGCCGGAGTGCACGGGCGGTGTGCGCGTCATCACGCTGCCGCGCGCGGGCCTTTTGACGTCACACCGCTGAAGAAAGACCGGGAGCAGCGACCGCGACTGCGGCGGGGAACGAGGTCAGGTAAGTGCTGTCATTGTCAAACTTTTAATTGTCTCTATTCATGCTGGGGG
>JAODAL010001265.1:180000-240653 GCA_025379985.1 Phyllomedusa bahiana | reverse complement strand
AAGATGATGGACCCTATTCCATCACTACCAAATGCCCCTGAAAGAAAAAGAGAGAAAAATAGCCCAGAAGGCAAAAAGTCAAAAATAGGCATACTACATTTAGGTCATGTATGAAAACTGACTAGGTCTAAAACTGACTTTGTTGCCCATAGCAACCAATCAGAGCGCCCCTCTAGTTTTTCCAGAGCATTATATGAAAAGAGAGGGGCGCTCTGATTGGTTGCTATGGGCAACAAAGTGAATTTTAGACCTAGACAGTTTTCATACATGTGGCCCGTAGTGTCCAAACTGAGAAAAAAATCTCAGAATGGGTTTTAAAACCTCTATGTGATGTTTAATGCAGAAATCCCAAGACACAGTAGGGAGGGATGTCACCAGCCTCGTCATGGTCAGTAACCAAGGGAAGCCTTTGTACATAAGCAGGAGATAAGAGCTCCCCTAGATCTGAAAGTAAGCACAATCAGAACAGCAATGTATTTAGTAATGTTCTTTATTTATTTTTGCATAATGCTATCAATATGGTGAGAATATCGCTTGTATGGTGTAAAGCCCAGTGTATCTGGTCCAATTCCACAGAACACGTACAGAGGCACAAACTGATGGGTCGGAGTTGATTTGCTAGTATGAGGGAGACCTACACAATATTAGGCAGAAGGTGTTAAAGGGAACCTGTCACATTAAACATGCTTTTAGATCTTCTGGCAGCATGCTACAGAGAAGAAGGAGCTAAGAAAATTGATGTATTGTTCTTTGGGTAAAGATTCAGTAGAACTTGTATTTTATTCATTTAAATTACTGCTTATTCTGGGATAAGGAATACAGTAGGTGGTCTTATCATGGATTGACAGCTATCTCTGTATGCACACTCATACCAGGAAGGCTGTCAATCATTGATAAGACCGCCTACTGGACTCCTTTACCCAGAATAAGCATGAATTTAAATGAATAAAATACAAGTTCTACTGAATCTTTCCCTACAGAACTCACTATATCAATTTTTTTTTTTTCGAAGGTAAAATGTATATCTTTATTAATGCATTGCAATATAAATGAGGATAAAATAAGAACAAGTCACACAACCAATCTCCTTGCACTATATTTTGGCATGTTTGTATTGTTACTCCCTTAGTACTCATTGCATTTCATTATTTTCAGTACATTTGATAAATTGTGTGTACTGGGGCCCAGGTCAAAAGTGTTATCACACCTTGTTAGGGCATGTCCCCACAGCAGAGGACAAATACCGGTCGGTTTATCCGACCGGTATTTGTTCGGTCCGCGAGCCGTCCCCACGGCCGCTGGGGGGACGGCCTTTCTCCCCGATGAGCGGAGAAAAGCCCTCCCCCTTCACATTGACTTGTTCATATTCCATTCAAATGTGCATGTGCTGGAGTTAGATTTAATAAATATACCTGTTCCGACTTACATACAGATTCAACTTAAAGGGAATGTGTCATCAAAAAATGACTTATTGTTTAAATCACATTTTTATGTTAAACACTTTTTTGGGTAATTTTTGGTTATGTTTTTTTTTTTTTCATTTTCCATATCACTTTCAGTATTTTTTTTTTTTTTTTTTTTTCAAATCTGTTTTATTGAGTATTTCCATGTCGAACAACAGAGTAAATCATTCAGATATACAGTTATTCATTATACCTATAACAATTTTCAGAATAAACAGATAAACAATCTCTGTTTGTTATTTTAGTGGTTTGTATATACTAAGAGTCATAGTAAAATACACATTTTCTACTATAATCCCCTTACCCCCTAGTTTCCCCCCTTCCCCCCCAACTTAATAAACTTAAGAATGCAAGGGATGAGAAAATGGATCTGCTTTTATAATTCTTATGCATAAGGACTTTTTATCATGATGTCCCCAAAACCCGTTTTTTCAGCATCGAAATTGTGACAGTGCTTTATTTGAACACCCAGGTCCTTGGGTATCCACCAATTTTATTGTGTATCTTCTTGCATTTCCTGAATGCAGTTGTGTGGCCAGAGCCCTTTGAATTTTGTTCCCGAAACCCCCTATCCCTAAAACATAAATAACCACTGAACCATTGAGCTCACAACTCCAAAAAGTCAGGCGGTAAATGGGGTTTGCCGAGCCACCCAAATAGGGCCCCCCCCCTTTTTGTCCCGAATTGGATCAGTATCGGCGGATCCCCCCCCAAGACTCTATTTTGATCCCCTGGGTTAAGTAAAAACAATTTCTTATGGCATTTTATGGGTCTGGTGCAACGAATAAAGCTCTCCGATCAGGAAAAAATTTTAACCGGGATTTTTTTTGTGTATTCCCTCCCCCCCATCCTCTTCTTAAAAATACGAAATTTTTCTAAAAATAGTTTAAAGGGCGGTGGTTTTCATGAACCAGGTTTGAAAGATTGTTTTTCACCCCCGCCGCGCGATAAATGGAGAAGCTTTACCCCCTGGTGTACAGGATGTGTGTGTTTTTTACTGCCCAAATACCCCCACATGGAGTTCGGGGACATAGTTCGTGGGGTTTGGGAAGTTGAAAATGTATTCTTGTCCCAAAAAGGTCTGGATTACTGGACGCTCCATAAACAGTGGAAAGGCCCGCCTCGGGCCTCTACAACGAAAGCACAATTATCTGGAAAAATCCCCTTTTTGTCCCTTTTTGGGGTTATATGCTCTATGTAAATTTGGAGGGTCATTTCCAATTCTGCTGGGGGCAAAAACTTTTACTTTATTGAGGGCCCCTTTTAACGTGGCCAAGCCCGAGGGGGTCATCCCCCCTCCCTTTTCGTAATTGCCTTTGAGGTCTTGGGAAGTTAATTGTTATGGGTTAGCTTATATAGGCGGGAGGTTAGTCCCCTAAAGGAAGGCTTGGCAGACCCCCCAGAGGCGAATCCCATTCGCCTAACGAGACCCCAGGATCATTTACGGGCATAGCTATGGGCACGGGGGTTTGGGGGAAAATGGAGATTTCCACAGCCGGAAATTTTTTCCCCGGAGCTCTTTAGGGATAAAATTTCCTTGTTTTATGTTTATATGTGGTGAACGGGTAACCCCCCCCTACTCCACCGATGGAATTCACCATGCGGGACCTCCTGAAAACTGGTTTGGGCCAAAAAAGTATCAATAGTAAAAATTTTGGGGGGCAGTCTAAATTTTGGCCCCAAAAGTGTTGCCACGCTTCCAGTAGAAATCAAAGTGGATTACCTAATAGGGTCGGAATGATGATTGGTCTGTGCAGTAAATTTATAAATGAGAGTTTCCCCCCATAAAAGATGATCCAAGGGGGGGTCTGAAAACCCCTGATCTCCCTAGACCCGCCTACGCTATCCGCAAGAGCGCCGCCGCCCCCATATGCCCCCAGGTTAGGCAACCCCATTCCTCCGTTGTTTTGTCTGTTGTTGCATAATTCCAGTGAATTCGTGGTCTCCCCCCCTTTCCCACACGAACCCCCGTATATCATGCTTTTCCCTTATTTTTCCCCCTCAATATTAGGGAGTGGTGCAGGATGTACACAATTTTGGGGGAACTTATGGTCTTAATTGGGTTACCCCTGCCCACCATATGTAAGGGTAGTTTCCCCCGGGCCCATTACCCCCCCTTTCCCAGGAGTGAAATAGGAGGTGATGTTAGTTTTAAAAAGGGGAGGGAGACCTGGTGGGGTTGATTCCAAAGTAAGGCATTGCGGTCTTACACCTTTGAAGGGAAAAGCAAAAAGACCAAGCTGGTCTGAGGGGCCCTTCAAATCCCATAGGGAGGTTTTTTCTGGGTTGATGTGGAAAACCCAAGATCCCCACTTCTTGCAAAATTCGAAGCCCGTGGTAACTTTCCACGTGGTTCGCGAAGGATAGGAGAACTCAACCGCAAGGCTGAATATCAACGGTTCCTGCTCCCCTGAAACTCTCCTTTGGAGTTCCGGATGGAGGGTAAGCAGGGGATCTAAACCCAAATTAAAATATATCGGGATAGTGGGCAACCCTGTCGAGTTCCTAAAGATACAATTGGGTCGATTTTTTCCCCGTTAATTAATAGGGAGGGGGAGGTGTTTTCTTGTGTATAGCTCACAAAATCGCAAAATTTTGATCCAAACCCCCTTCCCAGCGTGGTCCACGGGAATGGCCAGACACAGTATCAAAAAGCTTTATTTCATCAAGAAAGGGCATGACATCCCCCCCCCTTATCCGGGGAATTTTGATCGGGGGTGCAATCGCCGCTCTATTTTTTGGTTTTTGATTGGCGCCCCTGACAAAAACCCTCTAGGGGAGCATTATTGGGGGAAAAAAGGTTTGGATTTTGTTTTTTTAAATTTTCGTGAGCATTTTTAATCAAAATTCAACGGGCTTATGGGGCGGTAGTTTTGGACAATTGGGGGTCTTTTTGGGGTTTTTTGTAAAATGGTTTTTGAATTTCTAATAACTGTCCATCCACCGTTGTTCCCTGAAAATGTGATTAAAGAGGGTAGCACCGGGGGAACCCCGGGGAGGCAGTTATAAAATTCTTTTCCCAAATTTCCCTGGCCCCCGGGTGATTTCCCCCGGGGGTAAAGGAAACAATGGCCCCCCTTTACCTCCTCCTCTGTTAAGGACCTCTAACGGGTTTTTTGGGGGTTTCGTTAGCCCCGGGAAAGGGGGGACCGAATTAAAAAAGGAAATCAATCCGTTCCATTTGCTTGGTGCCGCTCTGTAGAGATCCCAAAGTTTCACAGAAAACTTCCTCCACCCCCTGATGTCAGTACATAAGGTTTTGGGTTATCGGGTCCCTTAGGGCTAAATTGGTGTGCGTGACTTTTGCGATCTTGTTAGTCGGGGCCGAAATTACTAGTTTTATTGGCGCTACGGTATTTTTTTATTTTGTGTGAGCTTTTTTTGCAGCTGCCTGGCTTTGGAAAAAAGGGGTTTTAGCGTATTTTTCCCTTTTTTATTAGGGTTTTTAAACCTCTACCATCGGGCAGATGCCAGTTTTGTTGCGAGTAAGAATGTCTGATGTAATTTTTTGGGAATTTGGGGTGTGGGTTTCCCCCTACGTTCCGGTTACATTTGGATAATAGGCCCTGGGGACCGCCTTCGCTGTTCCCCAAAAAATGGGGGAGCGTTGTCAATGTGTAAAATTATCATCCACAAAGCCCCCAATTCGTTTGTAGGAAGGGAAAACGGAAGTCTCCCGGACGAGATAAATTCCTGGATACCCCCCCGACCCTAGGGGGGCAGCTGAAAAGGGGGTCTGAGCCGTACAAGCGTAACGGAGAGTGATAGAGATATTATAGCGTGCAGGGAGAGTTTGTCCTTCTCCTGTGACAAGATGTGAGAAAAAGGTCGACCCTAAAAAGGTTCTTGGCCCCGGGGAAAGTAAAATGTTTTCTCTAGAGTTTGCTTAATGTCCTCCAGGATACACGAGAGTTGGCCTTATCAAGTGCAACAATCCCTTGTGGCTTGTCCACTTTTTGATGCTCTGACGATCGCCAAACTGGGGCAAAGGTGGTTTTAAAGTCTCCCCCATATGATTTTTGTCCCCTCTTTGTGCCAATATTGAATTGAGTTTAGCAAAATACGCTGTGTTAGATTGGTTTGGGGCGTATATGTTCACCAGGGTGTAAAAAACCCCCGCAATAGATACTCTCAGTATGAGGAACCTCCCCCCTACATCTTCCTTTTCCCTCCACATTTAAGACCTTTTCTGAATGAAAAACTCCCCCCCCTTTGCTTTGGCGAGAAATGCAAATGATGAGTCCAGCCAGGGCCTTTCAGTTCCCCCCCCTTGCCTTTTTTCCAATGTGTTTTTTTGGGAGAAAATAATGTCGGGTTTTGAATCGTCTCAAATGGGTAAGAACTTTTTTTTTCTTTATTGGGGTGTTTAACCCGCGACATTCCATTTTATCAATTTAATTTTGGTTGTGGGGTGGGACATTAGCGTTAATGGGTCGTCTTTTTGGAATCGGAAACCTGATCCCACTATCAAGTTTTTTTTTTAAACCGGAGTCCCCCGTCCCCCCCGAGCGGGGAGGAACCCAAGACCCAAAGAGGGAACCCCCCCGGGAGGCCGGCGCCATCCACCTCCCCTATAAAAGAAGCCAAAGCTCAGATTTAACAATAAAAAAATTAAAAACAGTACATAAATGGGTTTTTAAAAGCTTTTAAACCAGGGTTGTAATACGTACACAAGTCAATGATACCCAAAAGGGCCCGGAAAGAGAAAGCGGGAAATTTTGTAATTTACCTATACCCCCCTGTAAGCCCTTTCATGCTGGGTTTCCTCCCCCATTTGAAAATGTTGTCTTGCTGTTCGGGGGTTATCAAACGTTTGCTGCTGCCCCTCACCTGAATCGCACCCTTGGGGGGAAACATTGGAAAACCCTAAGGGCCCTACTGTAGGTGTTTACATATGGAGGGGAAGGGGGTTTTGTTTTTGCGTTACACTGGCTGGTAACCCTGAAATATCAGATTTGTGGTCTCAATTGTAGTCCCCTTTTTTCCTGTAGGCTTTGATATGCGTTTTTCACGCCCAGTTTAGGTATTTGGCCATGCCCCTAGGTCTAGAATTCCCGTCGTCCATTGATCTTGGGCCCTACTTTTTGCGCCCTTTCTAAAAGTGGGATCCCTGGGGCTTCCCGGCCTAAGGCCCTTGGCAAGTTAGTTTTCAGATAGGAAGGTTCTCCCCCTCCCGTACTTCTCTGGGGGTTTCTTGAAAAAGTTGTTGCACCTGCTTCTGGTTTTCCCCAAAACCCCTTTCTATCTTTAACATCGCTTCTTGCCCCCCGGGGATTTGGGGCCCTGTGCTCAAGGAGGTGGAAGATATTTTTGCATGTGGTTATGCGGTTTCTTTTACGTCCAAATTTTCTGCGAATTAGTGTTAATCAGAGGCCCCTGGCAGAATTGATAGAGTTAAAGGGGGACCTCCCAGCCTCTTATCAAAAGCGGGGTGATCTTGTATGACCCCCTGAGCACCCCGGTACTTAGCGCGGCGCCCTGTTGGTTAACCCCTGGAAAAGTTTCGGGGGGCAAATTTTGGGGGGGTGTTGTCCCTCCAAGAGGAGTTTTTTGACGGGGGTACATCGTAATCCTTCTGTGATTGATTTTTCTTTTTGATTTTTTGTTTTACTTTTTCCCCTTGTATTTTAGTGGGGCCCCTTTAGTACCATTGAGCGTGGGGGGTTTTGAGCGGGTTGATTAGTTTTGCTTTTAAGGATGCGGGCTAAGTGGTTTTTTTATCTTTTTTAGAAAAGATATTTGTCCATACCTCAGGGGGAGGGAGAAGCGGGAGAAGTAGGGGTTAAAATAATTAATGTATCTTTTTTTTTGCCCCCCTTTTATGCTAAAAAAAATTTTTTTGTGTATCAGTGGGGTACCTCGAACAGGGTGGTGTTTTTAATAATGGTTGGGGTTTCCCCCAAAATGGGTGAGAAGGAAAACAATCGAGTTTTAAAATTTAAAAGTCCTAAGCAGTGGGGGTTTTTTTGAACGGTGTATATTGTTTTAAAATATAAAGTTTTAGGGGAGCTTTTAAAAAGAAATTTTCTCAATAAACCAGTCTCTTGGAAGACCCTCTGCCACCGGGAAAATTTATTTTAGTGGGGTCTAAGCAATGGTTCCTGCATGTTGCCTTGGGCAAATGGTTCCTTGCGGGTCATTTTGGGAATGGTTCTTTGGGGACTGTCTGCCTTAAGCAAAAAGGTTTCGCATGTCTGCTCTAAGAATGGTTTTTCCCGCACTGTCGTTAAGCAATGGTTCCCGCCTGTCGCTTAAGCAATGGTTCCCCCCCACTGTTCTGTTAAGCAATGGTTCTTGCATTGTCTGCAAACTTTTAAGCAATGGGTTTGCACAGTTTTTTCTATAAGCAAAAGGTTCTTGCCATTTTTTTATAAAAGCTTTCAAAAAAGTCTGCTAAAGCTGGTTCTTGCAAGTTTGGGTAAAGTAATGGTTTTTTTTCACAGTTTGCTACAAAACAAATTGGTTCTTCAAAAAGCTTGCAAAAACAATGGGTTTTGCCGTTTCGCCCTTTAAAATAATGGTTCTTGCACGTTTGCTATAATAAAGGTTCTTGCACGTTTTTGCTATAAGTATTGGGTTTTTTGCATTTTCGGGTATAAGTAATGTTTTTTGAAGTTTGCTATAATAATGGTTCTTCACAGTTTGCTAAAAGAATGGTACTTTCACAGTTCGTATAATAATGGTTCTTGGCCCCCTTCTGTTTTTAAAACAATTTGGGTTTTTGCACAATTGGGTTAAGTAATGGTACTTGCACAGTTTGCTTAAGAATGGTTCTTTGCAAGTTCTGTAAAGAAAAGGTTTTTTGCACAACTCTATTAATGGTCTTTCCCCAGTCTGTAAAAGTAATGTTTCTTTTTAAGTTCTGTTTTTAAATTAAAGGTTCTTGCACAGTCTGCTATAAGTAATGGTTCTTGCAAGTTCTGTTAAAGTAATGGTTTCTTTGCACTGTTCTCAAAAATAATGGTTCTTGCACATTTGCTATAACAATGGGTTTTTGCCAAGTTCTGTTTAAGTAAAGGGTTTTGTCCCCGTTTGTATTAAGTAATGGTTCCGCAAGTTTTGCTATAAGTAATGGTTCTTGCACAGTTCTGCTATAATAAGGTTTAAAACGTTTGCATGAGTATGGTTCTTTGCAAATTTTTTTCTATAAGTTTATGGTTCTTGCCAGTTTTTCTTTTTAATAAAAGGTTTTTGACCCCCGGGTTTGGCTTTTTAGGTTTTAAAATTTTTTTGAATCCGTTATTAACGAGGGTTTTGCACAGCTTGCCACCTGCAAGGGGCCCCCAGGATTGTAGTTCACCCCTCCCCCGCCACCCCGGTTTTAGGCCGGTTTACAAAAGGTTTTATTAGGCGGGGGTTTTTTGGGCCCTATTGAGTGAAAAAAATCCGGCGTAAATAAAAGTGCATGTCCCTTTTTTCCCCCCGCCCCGAAGGGGGGAGGAGGACGGTTCCATGTTCTCTATGGAGAGTGGATTACCGTAAAAGACTCCGGGGGATTGGCGCCGTTTGAAGTGCAACCGGGCGGAAAAACGGCCCAATTTTTGTCCCCAAATAAGGTGTTAACCCGGGGGGTTTTATCCCACTTTTTTCCCCGCCCGAAGTGGGGGGGCAGGGGGGGGGCAGCCCAGCGGGGTCGCTCCCCAGCAGCCACCAATGTTTCAGGATTTGTCTTGCACAAATGCCAGGGTGTTCTAGACAGCAGTCCACGCAAACGTGGCCCAACAAGCAGCACATTCGTGGACGTAATTAAAAATTCCGGAATCCCCTTATGTGAGGGGCAGTTAGCTTGGCCGGGCCAAGTTGGGGGGGGTTTTTTCCCCCCCCTCAAGTTGGCCCCGGGGGAAAGGGGGGAGAAGGAGCCCCGCCCCTATTTTCCAAAAAGATTTAATCAGGGCTGAGACTTTTCAGTGTCGTCTAACACCCCGGGGCGCCCCGTTCAAAAATTTAAAAGGCCAATAACCTCGCTCCGCCAAAATGTGGGACCAGAGCAAAAAGGGGGGGGGGCCCAATAGGAGTTTTGGGGTGCAAAAGCCCCCCCGAGTGTAAAAAAACTTCTCTGGGCTCTTCACCCCCCCCCTACCCCCCCGGGGGACCTGTTGCGGCCCGCTGCAGGGCCGCAACTTCAGTCCCGGGTACGGTCACAGACGGAGGCTTGCAGTCAGGGCACCTTTACCCCGGGGCCCCTCCGGGGGGGCCCGATGTCTACGGGCTTCCCCCATTCTCTCCTCCGCTCCGTAGAAGGCACTGTAATCAGCGCTGGGCCGGTCGCACCACCCCTTCTCCCCCCGAATCCTCCGTGCGCGTGTGCGTTGTGACCTCGGGCCCCCGGGCCGGGGCTATGACAGGCGGAGTTTTCGTCCCCCGGCTCCCGGGGGGAAAAAGAAAGAACTGCCCTTGCTTCTCCCCTCCCGTTAGACAAACTCCCCTGACCCGATGTGAAGCCAGGGAAGATGTAAAGGGGTGGTTTTTTTCTGGCTTATTTTTGGGGTTTTTTAAACGAGGAGCCCTGTAAAAGCGGCCACACTCCGTTGCTCCCCTGGGAAACCCACTATTTCAATTTGTTTTTTCATTCTGGGTTTTTAATAGCGCCAGCGTCCCAAACTTTTCAATGTGTCAGGTTCCCTTTGATTGCTATCACTGGGTGATGTGTAACTGGCACGTGGTGGATAGAGGTCCTGTTATTGGTTTTGCACTACAGCCTTGAAGCTGGTGGGCCCCCAAAAATTTTTTTAACGTTTTTGGGGGTTGCTATTTAAAAGGGGTTTGTCTTGGCTCTATATTTGGGTTGTTAATTTTTTTGATAAATAAAATTGGGGCCCTTTCAAAAGGGCTAATTTTGACTAAAAGAGAACCTCCTTAATTTTTGAAAAATGTTCCGTTTTAAGGTTGGGAAGAAAAAATTTTAGGCCCCCCAGTTTCACTCTGTGGGGGATAAAACGCAAAGTGCATTAGTAAGCTATAAATAAATTATATTGATGGAACAGTAAAAACGAAAATCCCTGTTAACTTTGACCTTCAATTAAGTTCAAAAAGAGGCCATAATAATTGGAATATTAGCCATGGTATGTAGGAATATTTAAAAGAGCCCCTGGATTGTGGAGAGGAATTAACGATGAAAGCCGGGGGACTAAGCAAGTGGAATTTTTTAAAAGGAATTTTGTTGAACCCCTACGGGGAAGGAATTTGGATGTCATGTACACAAGTGGAGCCACATTCCTGGGAAAAATCCATTCTGCGAGCAGCGAGGGACCCATGTGAGCTGTCACTGCTCAGAAAATCTCTGCTCCCCCTACTTTTCTTGAGGTGTTCATGCTCTGAGACAGTCTCCCGGCTCACCAAAAAGAAAAATCAAGGGGGGAGACTTTTTCTAAAGGGGAAAGCCAGGCTTTTTGGTTCCCGTGAAAAGCTTACAATGAATTTAAGTGTCTTAGAAAAGAAGCCAAACAAAGGGAGGAAAAATGTCATTTCCCTCAGTGACTCAGTCTCAGGTTTGTATGTTAACTGTCTATACACCAAAAAGGGCCAATCAGTCATCTTAAAGGACCCACTGAATTTAATTTAAAGTTCCAGATTTAACCATGGATTGTACGGGAAATCTGCAAAAATATCAATCTCATTTCATCACGGTTTCCTGAATACACTTTTATTTTTTGCACACAGGGAAACCCTAAAAGGGCTCTATGGAGCCAAAGGTTAGACCCCCAGCTTAGGACAAAAAAGTTGGAAAAAATGGGTTTTTTTGTTGATAGATTTGTCACGTTTCTGCCAAAAAATGCGGGCGTTTTTAGCTTTTTTCCTGGCCCACCAAATGAATGTACGGGAAACGTGGAAAGACACCCCGGGCGGCATTTTTTTTCAACATGTTCCTAGAAACCGCCCGGGGCCAGAAAACGACGGAAAAAAAAAAACCTTTTTTCTTTTCGCAAATGCCTGCAGGTTTTTATGTTGGTGACCGTTGCCGTGTCCCGTGCCGCCCTGTGTCCCCTGTGGCTCCCCCGTGCGGGGTTTTCCGGCGGCCTGTGCCTGCTGCTGTTTCTTGTCTGTCCTTGCTCTTCCCTTTGGGTGGTTTTTGTACTTTGTATCACCAACCCTTGCTCTGCTTCTTGGGGTCCTGTGGCAAACCGCGCCTTCTAGGGCAGCGCGGCCTCTTTCTGCTTTATTTGGGTCTTTTTCCCCAAATTTCTGCCTCCGACCTGTGACCCCTGGCTATAAAAGGAACTTCCTGCCCTTTTCCCCAGTGTAGTCCCGTTATTTAAGTTCAAAAATAATGACCCGCTCCGGGGGGAGGGTATTTAATACTTAACCCTTGAGATGCCTGGTTCGTATGAGCTCCTGCCCCCTTGTGGCGTTTTTGTTTCTGCTGTCCCTTTTGGGGAAGTTCCCCGTTACCCGCTATTTCCTGCCTTGACCGTCATTACCTGCTGTATTCCTGCCTTTTCACCGTCCGTTACTGCTGATTCTCCGTTGCACCTGTCCCGTTACCTGTGTATTCCGCCGTTGCCCCTGTTCCAATTACCCTCTGTATTCCTCCCTTTGCACCTTTCCAGTTACCTGTTTTATTTCCCGCCTTGCACCTGTCCAGTTTCCCCGTGTATTCCTGCCGTTGCACCCGTCTTTACCTGCTGATTCCTGCCGTTTCACCCGTCTATTACCCGCGTATTCCCGCTGTTGCACTTCAGTTATGTGTATTCCTGCCGTTGCAACCCGTAGTTCTTCTTTATTTTGCCGTTGCCCTTCCCGTTACCAGGTAAACCCTTTCGTTTTCACCGTCCAATTACCTGCTGTTTCCTGCCCCTTTCACCTGGAGTTCTGCTGTATTCCTTGTTGCACCTGTCCAATTACCTGGTTTTTTTGGGTTGCAAAATTCCAGTTATGCTGTATTCCTTTCCGTTTTTCACCTTTCATTTGCTGTATTCCCGCCCTTGCACCTGTTCAATTACTGTGTTTCCGCCGTTGCCCTGTGCATTACCTGCTGTATTCCCCTGTGCACCTGGCATTGCCTGCTAATTTCTCCAGGTTTGAACCTGTTAGTTTTCCTCTTATTCCCGCCGTTTCACCTGTCTCGTTAACCCGCTGTATTCCTGCCGTTGCAATGTCCAATTTCCTTTCTGTTTTCCCGCCGTTTTCACCCCGTCCAGTTACCCGCTGTATTCCTGCGTTTCACTTCCAAATTTCCGCTGTATTCCTGCCGTTACAGTACCTAAATTTACCTGAGTAAAAGCGTTGCAAAATACATGCTTCAATTGCACTTGTATAATACGTGTCATGCGTCTGATGGCGCATATTTTACATAGGAAGTAATGAAAAATGCTCTGAACATTGTTTGAAGCGTATTTTAGTGCGTATTTCAATGTAAATTAGGTGCCAAAATACCCCTTTTGAATATACACTAACTATTTTCTTGTAAACAACTATTTTTTGTTTCAGTAACACTACTATTATTTTTAATAATCAGAATTTTTATTTATATGGCACTAACATGTTCTGCAGCACCTTAAAATGTAATGGGAACATGTATAAATGTAAGTAGACAGAAGACTCATATTTCTTTCTACATTGATCATGAATTTCAAAATGCAAAAAAATGTAATTAAAAAATTGACTTTGGAAACAAACTCAAAAGACATGATTTAATGAGGATTTCCATGTATCAAGGTCAGCCTGCACAGTACAGCCTGTTATGTGCTTGGATGCACCTGCTCTAGAGCAAATCCTCCCCGGAAAACATCTCCCCAGCCGACGTCAGAACCAGTTATCTGTGTCGAGTTTTTGGATTTGTTGTCCTTTTTCTTTTAATTTCTGTTCTCAATGTGACATGATAGAAGAATAAAAACAATTTTACCATGGTATCAAACGACATACACACTATTAACCTTTGATTGCAAATAGCTTGATTATGGGCTCTTAATCATTAGTGGTTCTCTAAACCTGTCTGGGACCGGCATACCTACCTAGGGCCTACAAACTTATCCAACGGGTGCTTACCTACCTAAATAGGACCTATCTAGTTACTTGAGGCCTTGCCTTCCTACCTGGTAATATGTTTCTGAGGGGCAGAGGCCATAGCCATAGCACAATCTCCAGGGGGTTAATCCTCTTTCTCCCCAAACCACTAGGAGACTATGCCTTTAAGATATGGCCTGTACCTGCTCTCCTACCCATGGGAAGTTTGTACAGAGGTGGGGAACAGTGAGGGAGGTGCTGGAAATTGAAGATTCTAAGATATTTGTGTGTAAATTCTGCAGGGACTAGTGGTGGCAGGGAGAAGTCATAATGGTTGTCTGGATCAGATGGAGAAGAAAAGGGAAAAAGAACAAGTCATCAGAAAAGAGAACAACTAACCAGAGAAGAGAACGACTCATCAGAGAAGACGTCTCTTGTGAGTCCCTGGATGTCAGGGGTTATTTCACTTCTATATTGGATCACCGCTGTATTGGTTGTCATGTGATACAATCTTAACTGGTGTCTGAGCTATATGGCGGTATTGTAGGTTATTTCGGCATTTTTATAGTGTCAGCATACACTTGTCCTTGGTTGTGAAAGTAAATTCCTGACCCTGTGATTAGGGGATTTCACTTTTACCTTCTTGTTTATGTTTATATTGTTTTATTTTAGAAAGGGGCGTAGTGCGTGACCAAGGGAAATGTGGAGATGGATATTGTATGTGGATTGATGGAGGGAGCTGTTATTGTATGTGGGCTGAAGGTGGATATCCACTTAGCCATGTGTCTATCTATGATATGTTAGACTGTGAAAAATGTGTGAGACACACAGACATGTGAATCTGATGTATGAGACAAACAGATATGTGACTCACTTGGTATGCATACTGCACATAACAATTCTGTTTTTCACATTGCATTATGTGGTAAAATGCTCACATTTATCTTCGAGAGGCCCAAAAATTAACAGGTAATATGTACATTATCAACCCTCCTGGTGGGCCTAAGCCCCCCAGTCCAATCCTGCTTCTGTTCCAGGAATCCTCTGGCCTCAGCTGTTCATAGTAGACTATAGCCGCCCTCACCATCTTGGATGGGGATCATCCGAATCACTTTTCTATGGCCCAAACAGCTGCCCACAGGCCGGGGTCGGGGCTTTTCATCCAAAAACTTTCCCACTACGGGACACTTTGCAAGCCCCAGCGCCAATTTGGGTGCTGCCCAATCCCCAATACTGCCACCAAATGGGCGCTCATCACAGTGGCCAGAAGAACTATTCTCTCACTGTAACTTACTACTTTACTCAACATGTTACAGTAGCTGGAGCTATGAAGTGGGGTGACACAATCACAGGGCGGTTCATTCACACTTCACAGGTTACTCTGTTTGATAAGTTGTTTTTAGTATTTAGTGATCACCTTTGCTTATGGAGAGAGGCTGAATTGAAAAACAACTACAAAGAGTATCTCCCTCAATGAACGACCTAAAATGTTTTGCACATTACATAGACAGCCCATTGTTTTCACTGACCACTGTGTAAGGCAATATTCCTTCATTGGTGGTGTTGCAGAACAATGGAAGAGCAAACATCTGTAAGGACACCCTATGAACTATTAATAAATTGGGGGAAAATTAAAATTAACAAAAATATACTGTACAAAATGGACAACCCCTTTAAGACTTCCATTCTGCATATTTAGATGCATACTCCACCCTTGTTAGTGGCTTTCTGAATTACTTACCAGTTCTGTACATGCAAGAGCACAAAGCTTCATCAAAAATTTTAAGGCCCCCATAGCCAAAAGCCCCTGGGCCCCACTAGCATAAACAGTTTTTATCTTGAACCTATTAGCAGCCCTTTCTTTTTTAAATGGGGGACCAGGGCCCCTAAACAGGAGTGCTGCCCAATAATCCCCGGGATGGCGCCCCTAAGAGACAAAAAATAAAATTTTTTCTTACAATGTATGTTTAATAATTAAAAACTAATTGGTTGCTATAAGCAATAGGACTAGTGTGACAAGACCTATCGCTTTATGGGGGGAAAACCCCCTTTTAGTCCAATGTGACATTGCCGTACAGTTGCGCTGGGGAAACCAGGGGGTTGGGGAAAAAGCATAAGGTTTAAAAATTTGGGTTTTTGAGCAATTGGCTTTTGGCAAATCGGAATCGAGTATAGTCGATATGGGCCGCTATGATAAGGGTTTTTCGATATTTGAGCATCGATTATAAACTTTTTACCATTAAAGCTATGGGAGACAACAAACCTTCATTAAAAAAACCCAAAAAAGGCCCGGAGAAGCGAAAAAAACATCCCAACAGCCCAAATGGATACGTGTTCATTCTTAGGCAACACCCTTAGGAAAAAAAAGGTCACAAAAAAAAAAGTCAAAAGACCTTCAAAAATCCCTGTTTGAAACCACAGCCTGCCCCTTAAAAAACCTTTCATCACCCACAAATTAAAAAGTGCCAAAAGGCAGTTGTTTTAAAACCCATCATTTACTTGAATGGCATTAAATAAAAACCTGCCCTGGAACGCAGCATGACCCAAAAACCCTGAAATGACCCCCAGTTTTAAAAAAAAGTGCCCCCAAAAAGGAGTTTTCAACCACCATTTTATTTTTTCACTGGATTTTGGGACTATCCCGGTCCTGGCCCCGAAAGTATGACCTTTAAAAACCTGTCTGCCCCCCAAATTTAAAAAAAGTGCCGGAAAAGGAGTTTTTTAAAGTCTGTATTTTGTTATGTTTTTCCCGTAAAAAACCCAGGGGTTTTTTTGGGGAAACAAACAACCTGTGCTGACTAAAAGTTTGTGGATTGTAATTTAACTGCAAGGTGGATATATCAACAGCACGGGTTTAATGGGGTTTTAAATTTTTAAAATAAACCCACATATCTGAAAGGTATACTAAATAAAAAATTTGGAGTTTTCCCCTAAAAAAAAAAAGAGCCCTGAAAGTTACGAAATGATGTTTACCCAAATATAATTTTCGGCTCCCCAATTTAATCCAGGAAATTTTTAAATAGCAAACTTTTTAAAAATTTAAAATTTTCCCACTACAAGTGCTACAAAAGCCTTGGTTTTTTTTTAAATCAAGTGTTTTTTAAGATAGAGTTTTGTCTGTGTTCCCCTTTGGGGGCCCCCCCCCCCCCCCCCCCCCCCCCCCGCCCCCCCCCCCCCCACCCCCCCCCCCCCCCCCCCCCCCCCCCCCCCCCCCCGTTGAATTTTACAGGGGGTAAATTCTGTTTTTAAAATTCTCAGCTAACTACATAAAAATTTTTAAAACCCTCTAATCTAACAAAATTTGGGAAAGGTCACAGCTAATAGTAGAGGTTTCTCTGGGGAAAAATAGACAATTTTCGCTGGGGCTGTTTGGCCACAGGCAGAAACGCAGGCCCCTACCCCTTGAAACCGGGAGGGGACACAAAAGGCTAAAACCCGGGAAACGCTTTTTTTCTATGAAAATCGAGGTCTTGGGGATTTTTCCCCACCCAATTTGGGCAACCATACACACCCCAGTCTTTGGACTTTGGCACACACATCCCCCCTGCTCTATTCTGTAATTTCCTCATTTGCGGGCCCGCCAAAATTACAGGAAGCGCAGAAAAAGGCGCGATTTAATAGAGGATCACAGTTTTTAAACCCTTAAATTAAATCGTTTAACGGAAAATTTTTCGATCCCCAAAAAAAACCTTGCCGATTTAAAACCTTTGTCGAAAAAAAATTCGCTCAACACAGCTTAAAACCCTACCCCTCTGCGGGTTACTCACAGGTCACTATCCCCAGCGCAGCCTCACGGCCCCAAATTTTATCGGGGCCTAATCAGCCTACTGATTTTATAATACACATTATTGGCAACATTAATGATAACCACGAGTGGAGACCTTTTACCTTCAGCCACTAAAATCAATCAGTTGCATGTAGACCTGGCTCTACTGAACATACCTGCTGTGTCATTATACAGTTTGCTATATGGTTTTATCATAGCACAATTTTACCTGCTTAGGCACAGTATAAGGTGGGTTGTAAGAACACATTTAGAAGAAAATTTTTTTCCCTTTTAATCCCTTGGATAGCCCTCCCTTGGCTTCCCCCTTTCACCTTGACAATAAGAAAAATCCAATGTTTTTTCCCACTGCCATAAAAACAGTGCACTGTAATTACAAAGCAGGAGCCCTGGCACTGAAGGGGGGTACATTCAGTCCCCATGGCGGTGCCCACCTATAGTCAAATCTGAATGAAGTAATAGAGGATTTCCTCAGCTTCCTAAGAAGTAGCTAACATTTCCTAATCGTGTAATGCTCACACCCACTGAAATGCTTTACTCTACACCCCACAACAAGTTAAACTTCATGCTTATTATTGCTGTATTTTTTTTCTTTTTAAATTGTGGAGAAAGATTTTAGTAGACAATTTATTATTTTTGTATAGATGCCCGGACAAAAAAAACCCATAATACAATTTCCTATTCATTTGAATTTTTTTTTTTTTTGGGCAAAAACCCAAAAGATTAAAAATGATCCCCACTGCCAACATTTCCACCTGGTGACACCCTCTGCCCACGCCTGGTTCCAACTCATTTTCCATCATAAAGGGAATTTTTTAATTTTTCCTTTTGGGGCTGTCCGGTCCTGTTAGGGCAGGAGCCTTCCACTGAAATTTGTCGTTCATGGTGATTGCTTGCACAGGTCTCATTTTCTATGGGAATAAAGAACTACAAAAACCCTATTTTAGAATCTAAAATTCTTTAAATTTTTCTGCCAAAGGAGCGCATACCTTTTAACAATTTGGTGGGCCCTGAGGAATGGGGTTTAAATATTTACTCCCCAAATTTTCTGGGGCCTGTTTTTAAAGGTTTTTAAAAATTTCAGGGTTGTTTTTTTAACATTCTTTTCATGGGCTGAAAGGGGTGAAATAAAAAAAAATACTTTGAAAACTGCTTGGGGAAAAATTTTTGGGGAATTTTCTAAACATAAATTAACTTAGAAACCAGTGCCCAGACAGTGCTGCCAAAAGGGAAATAAAATCCCGGTGATGCAAATTTAAAAGGAAAAAAAAAAGGAAATTTTCTATACAAATCAGACCACACTGTCACGGGTGGCCCCAAAGGTCCGCCACAGGGGGCCGGCGCACCCATTTTCCCCCCCTTCTAGCTCTCTGGCCCGGGGGCGGGTTGCCCCAAATTTAAACCCCAGGGGCACTCTTTGCCCGAGCTCTAACTTACCCAAAACCCCCTGCCCTGTCCTGTCTTCTTCCTCTGCCGCCGGGGCCGTGGGCCCAAATCCCGGGGAAAATTTAAAAGGGGCCGCGCACCGGTAAAATTTGGGCCCTATATATTTGGGAAGCTCCCGTCACTTCCCTGCTGGATTATGTTTGGCCCGAGCCCTAGAGAAAATGTTCCCGTAGTGGGTTTTTGTTTTTTGCGTGTTCCCCCCCACTAGCAACGTTTTTTCCCACTTCGAATGGGAAAAAATCATACATGTGCCCTTCCTTTTTTATAAATTTCCCAAAAAAAGCTTATTGCGAGAAACACAAAAGAGTGAAAAGCACGGGAAATACAATGTGTTACGTATTGTAAAAAAATACAATGTAATAATAGCACCATCATAAACAATTGTAAGTGCAAGTGTAATAGTACTATTAGAAGTAAAGCAGAGGACAATAAAATCACTTTTGAAAGGACAACAAGGGCCACATGTATGAAATGGTTTTTGGTCTAAAACTCACTTTTTTCCCCATAGGTTTCTATGGGGAAAAAAGTGAGTTTTAGACCAAAACCGGTTTTTACATGTGGCCCCTTTAAAAAGCCCCCAGATTTTTCCCTTATCGAATTCTATAGACGCGGTTTTATCACAAAAATGATTTAAAGCAAGGAAAAGGGTAATAAAGAGGTTTGATAAAAAAAACCCCCGGGGCCCCGTGGGAATAACCCTTTAAAAATTTCCCAAAATTTCCCAAAATCGAAATTTTTAAAAAATGAGAAAGATTAAAAAGAAAAAAGGGCCCCTAAGCCCACTAATGAAAGAAAAAACTTTGGTTAAAACCCCCTTATAGAAGCTTCTTTTTTTGGGGGGGATTTATAGGGGCATATCGGGTTTTACAGAGGCGTAGCCCCAAATGGGCCAATTAATTTGGGTTTAAATTTTTTAGGACAGTGAAATTTTTTATACAATTAAATTTACTGTGTTTTTAAACATTCCTTTCCCGGGTGGGACCTCTTTAAGAAAGTGGCAAGAGGTTAGCGTCAGCCTTGTGGAGGCAGATATCACTGCTGGCTAACACTGAACCCAGTGATAGTAATGGAGAGGCATCTAGCAGACACTTCTTTTACTAGCACTGAAATTAAATGGTAATAAAATACAGCAAAAAAACACTCCCTAACAACACCCCTTGTTGACCATTTTATTAAAGAAATGGATCCAATGCTGGTCCGATGTAGTCCAGTGAGTCCATCATAAATAGAAACACTACAATAAACCATGACATAACTAAACATCATCCTCTATACCCCTTGACGGTCAATGGCTGTGGCTGATCTTATGGTGATGCAAGGAATGGAGCCTAGGCCGCACAATATGATTTTGGGAGTACCAAGTACAGAGCACTCTCCAAAGGATTGGTCCTCCATCCCCCAAGAGATTGTAACTGTATGATGCGCCCTGTACCCTCCTCTTCAAACCCTCCTCCACCAATGTGTTTTGTGGCCTAGTGCCAACACAAAATACACCCCCTACCTATTACCCCATAAACCCCACACCACCTCCACCTATTACTTTATGGAGAGTTTGTTCGAAGGTGGCCATAGGTAGGAAGGTGCTGGAAAGGGAGGTGCTAAAATTCGAAGAAGTTTGTGTGGTTAATTCTGCAGGGATTAGTCATGGCCAGGAGAAGTCAACATGGCGGTCTGAGCTGGATGGAGAAGAAAAGTCAAAGTGAACAACTTCCATGACAGAAGATATAACCTATGAGTCACTGAATGTAACTGTACTGTAAACATTTCTATGTCTGCAGAGCCTGTTTACAACTGGTATCTACCACTATATGGTCACTGTATTACGGTAATATACAGTCTACAGAGCCTGTGTACACTGGTACTACCACTATATGATCACTGTATGGTGGTAATACACTGTCTGCAGTGACTGTGTACAACTGGCATCTACCACTGAATGGTCACTGCATGGCGGTGATATTGAAAGAAGTGTAATGGTTTAGATTCAGGAACAGTTTGGCAGCATCTTCCAGGTCTTCTGGATGCTGAATAGGTTATCCAACGTCCATGGATGCTGGGTGACACTAAACCCCTCAATAAGCTTTCTTCCAGAGCGGTTACACAGTTGTGTGCAGTACCTGTGCCTTAGGTGAAGGTAATGTGGCTTGTTATAATGGTGGAGGTGGCGTTTTCCAAGTAAATATAAATAAAATATAAAGTATCTTGCTTTTTCCAAGACTGAAAATAACCCCATTCATTGCACTGACCCTTATCAGGTCAACCGTGCAATACTAAGGAAATCCTGAAAACATGACCAGTTGGAGGGCCCTGAGGACTGGAGTTGAGGAACAAAGCTTAAAACTCAATACACGTTCTTCAAAAACTTCAGGTATTGGATTCATTGGTTGCAACAATGCCGGAAATCATCCACAGGGAAGCAGGAGAAGGCTCTGGTGGGCCTCTGGTCATTTTGGGCCTGAAGCTGATTTTGGAGGAGAAAGGCAGAGAAATAGAGAAAGAGCGCAAGAATCATGTCCAATTTGTACAGTCATGTACAGTAGCTTTAAGGTGGGTTCCAAGAATGAACTCCACTGGTGGACCATAGAAATCAACTCCACTGGTGGAACCCAAAAATCAACTCCACTTGTGGGCCACAAGAATCAACTCTTCTGGTGGGCCTCAAGAATCAGCTCCACTGGTGAGCTCCAGATAACCCATTGAAATAACCATTGCAGTGTCAATGGCAGGTGATATAAAGTGCACTATCCTTGGTGTCAGTAAGGGGCCTAACCTGACATTCGTGGGTTTGTTAATTCTAAGTAAACATTATTTGATCCTTCCTTGTAGCTCAGATCATATCAGGCTCAGCTGAGAACATTTTATGTTCCAATACATATCTTATTGTTCATATTCTCCTAGGTGCTTCTGGTAACTTTCTTAAGACATGAACACCTGTCTTGGGGTCATTCATAAGTACATTATATTGGTACTTTCATAAATGTGCACAATAATTCATTTAAATAATGGGGCCACCCAGGATCTCATTAACTTGTGCTAGTGGCAGAAGTAAGATGACGAGAAGCCTTTTGAAGCACAACCCTTTTATCCAGATCCATTCAGCTGTTTCATGTAAACCATTTGTCTGACACTGAATCCCAAACCTTCCAGCTGCACCTCAATGATCCTGTGGGAAGCTATTGTGACAACTGGTATTGTGTCATGAAAGACATGTCTCCAAACACAGCCTTGTGGGTGCAATGCCCATACAGCTTCATTCTATTCAGTCCCTCAAACCTGGAGATCTGACCTATGATAAAAGGTAATAGATTACAGCTTTCTGGATCTATACTTTGAATTCAATTGTTCCATTTGGCTTACATTTGCGTAATGAGGTGTTATTCACTATTGATTGTATTTTGACAATTTTGAGTATAAGTTGCTTGTATGCTTACATTCTACTTCTGCTTTCTATGTGCTTTCTGTGTGATTGGTATTTTTATAGATCCTGTGTTTTTAATACTTTGTAGTTTGCCCACATGTGTGTGCTGTAATGCCAGACTGCTGCCCTGCGGCTCTTTACATGCCGGTGTGTAGCGTTGGTAGGGAATGGCCTTGCTCGCTTGGACACTAGTTCCATGTCGCGTAGTCCCGCCTGGAGTAGGTGTGTGCTTAGTTTGTATCACGCCTGTTCGGGCGGGTTACGCGACTTGTGGGTGTTAAATAACCTACAAAAACCAGGCAAACAATACTACAACAAAAAGGTAAATACCAAACAAACCAACAACAACCACCTTAAGGTAAAAGATATAATTTTATTGCATAACAAAAATTGTACAAAACATGATATCAAAAAAATATATAAAATACACAAAATACAACACCACCCAAATGAACAAAGGCTATCCCCACCAACAATCAAAGGAAATACAGCCTACATAATATCCAGACCAAGATAATGATAATACACTGAGAATACTTCATTTCGCCTAAACGCTTCCTCAAGGGGGAATCCCTTGGTGGAAGGGATTCCCCCTGGATTGTTGGTGGGGACAGCCGTTGTTCATTTGGGTGGTGTTGTATTTTGTGTATTTTATATATTTTTTTGATATCAGGTTTTGTACAATTTTTGTTATACAATAAAATTATATCTTTTACCTTAAGGTGGTTGTTGTTGGTTTGTCTTGTGGGTGTTAGTGGAAGGTAGTTCGCTTCTCTCACACCATCGGTGCGTTCTGGTGCGAAGTGGCTCCGCCATGGGTGGGTGGGTGCCCGGTGGGTGGGTGCCCGCTGCACACCGTACCTTGGTCACTACGCTCCGTAACTCCTCCTTATGGGCGGTTGTTTACTGGAGGGTGTTTCTTTGCGAGCATAGGCTGCTTTTCCTGGCGTGCACACATGCCGGTGTGTGGAGCGGCGGGAACTCTGGGAGGCGTGTTGCAACACAGGTGAGCATTGTTGTTTTCTCTTATGTTAGATATGTATAGGTGGTCTTGTCAAGTTGTTAATTTAAGGGAAAAACATCAAAAGTCTATTTCATCATTACATACTTATTAAGCTCATCAGATAGTTTGTTTAAACTGCTTTTACTGCTATACATCCTTATCGAAGTGAAATGGAAAGTAGCCTCAAAGGGGCTATTCTGTCCCTGTGGGGGGCCAAATTATCTTAAAAATAACAAAGGGTGCCCCGAGAAAACAAATCACAACATGCCTTGCTGCTATGAAAGTGCTTTCTGATTTTATTCACAAAATGGTGTTTTTTTATACCTTTGCAAATTAGTAGATAAGGAGCATCACATGTAGCTGTCTGTTAGGGTCTATTGGCACGTTATCTATAGACCCCTCCTCACAGCTTCAGGAATGTCTAAACACAGAATGTAACTTCTGACTAGGCGCCATCTTGGATTACATAACGATCTATACAAACTACTACAGGCGGCCATTTGGTTTAACACATTAATAACAAAAGATATACATACAGCTTTTACATGCTGTGTTATATAGGTATGTGCCTATTATATATATATATATATATATATATATATATATATATATATATATATATGTGAGGTATATAATAACTAATTCATTAAAATAGCGACACAAAGGATCACACACATATATATAACCTATGTTCCCATCCACAACAGAAGTATCAGATATCTCTCACACAGCTTTCCTTGAGACAGATGCAGTGTCTGCTAACAGCAAGAGATTCAAGGCCTTCCTCCTCCCCCAGATGATACAGAGGAGAGTTTGGGAATGTGTCTTATTAGCTAATGCTTCATACGTACATGCAAATTATAACTTGTCTCTTAGCAACCGCCAATTAACCAATCATGTAGTGATGGAATAGTCATGTGATTAAAAAGTTCTATTGGAATGTAATTTACTGTGATTAAAATCAGATTTATGTCCAAAACGGAAGGAGAGGGTCGTATTTCTCGAGCTCCGGCTGTCGACAGCTGTAATAATAATATAATTCAGAGGAGGCATTTAATTGGATAAAGGAGTGGAACAAAGATAATTTTCACACCTGATTTTATCATCTTGACAGCCTTTTTGTGTGTATGTTTAAACTATGACTAAGAGTCCTGACGGACTCGGAACGCGTCAGTTTCACACCATGTCCATGTCCTCCATGTGATTTGTCTCCACGTATTAATGTTCAATAAATGATTCAAGTTTTATTACATCATCGGAGTTGCTGGCAATTCATACGTTTGTGATCTGGGACTTACATTGCGGAGTGCAGTCGTGCAGCCTGATCTACAGGAGTGGCGAGCTGGCTAATTGCCATATTTTGTAATAGATTACTGCCTGAGCTCTAGCTTGTTATATACTGATATAGTAATGTATTGGGGTCTCCTGACTTGGTTCATAGAAAAATTGAGCAGCTGGGCAAATCCTGACCCTTTGCTACAAAGGGTGATAAACTGCTGACAGAAGAGTCTACTAGCAGCTTATTTCCTACGTCTCTTTAAAATAAATGAAATTAGAAATGGGCCACAGAAGTCATAACAGGGAGGATAGAGGCCCCATCACATCACCTGTATAGCCTCAGTTTGTAGTATATGTTGGATTACCTTGAAAAATGTATAATAAAGGAAACCGTAGAGAGGCCATGATTAGGTCATAGGAATCTATAGGGCACTTGTAGCTTGCATTGGATTATGCTTGCTCTTTTTACCAGATGTATATATTTTATGTAAACCACATGTTTGTGACCAGCATATAAAACCTATATGTTCTGTAGATAGAGAAAACATGGACTAATTCAGTATACATTTACCTTATGGATTCCTCTAGCCATGTTAGGACCCTAATGTCCTTTGAGATACATCTTACAGGAAATCATGACAGATACATGAACAGGACAAGAACCGCTGCTGAACGGGAGCATCCAGGAGGTAAGGATGAACCTTTCCTTCTATTTTTAATCATGTCCTGACAGACAAGGGAGCAGCTACAATTCTTGGAATAGATTACTGGAAAGATAAGCATAGATGTAAAATTTTAAAGTTTGTCTGGAGACAGTTGAGCTACATATAGAAATGTTAGGCTCTGGGAATAGAAAACACTGGGGAGTAATAGAAATACTACTAGTTTGAGCTCATCAATCCAAAATGTACAAATACAGTTGCAAGAAAAGGATCTAAACTCTGGATTTACTTGGATTTCTACATTTCTTATTAATACAATGGGGTCTGATATCTAAGTCACAATTATAGACATGAAAAAAACTTTGAGGTTCTTAGTTCACATGTTTTGATCAAAAATGTTTAAGCCATCCCCGAGGTTTACAAGACCAGTGCGGTGTGCTTATAAAGCTGGTGCTTTTTTCTCTCTGGATTATGGAGGTCGGATGCCCCAATTGAGAAGTCTGAATTGGACTCACATGAGAGGTAAAAATAGAGTAGGACCACCCGCCTTGAGATCCCATTGACAGTCGGGGATGGCTTAAACATTTTTGATCAAAACGTGTGAACTAAGAACCTCAAAGTTTTTTTCATGTATTGTAGATAGCATAAATGCTTCTTTAGAGGTTTCCATGTCGTTTGATAGCTCTTTTTGCTGATGGCGTACTACTGATATTGGAGTGTGTGTATATGTACCACAGCCATGTCAGTGTACACTGGTGTTCACATTGTGTTTTTTTCAGAAATGTTTTTTATGCAGAACTATACGTTGCATTTGGCATATATTGCTTTTAACTTTTACAGGGAGGAGTGGATGCCTCCATTTTGGTTTTCTGCAACCTGCCCATCTCTACAGGTTACTAGACCAGTGCGGTGTGCTTATAAGGCTGATGCGTTTTTCTCTCTGGATTATGGAGGTCGGATGACCCAATTGAGAAGTCTGAGTTAGAAACAAAAGAGAAATAGGAATAGTATAGGACCATCCGCATTTGGGGTCCCGTTGAAAGTCGGGGATGGCTTAAACATTTTTGATCAAAACATGTGAACTAAGAACCTCAAAGTTTTATTCATGTATTGTAGATAGCATTAATGCTTTTTTGCAGGTTTCCATGTCGTTTGATAACAATTATAGACAAACACAATTCAAGTTCAGAAATATAAAAAAAAATTGTACTGCTTATGTCTTTAATGGAGCACACTGAGTAAACATCCACAGTACAGGGAGAAATGAAGTGAGGCTATGTGTTAATGACTTCTCCCAAAGCTAATTGGCATAGGGTGTTTCAACTTGAGAGATTAGATTGGAAGTTCAGATTTCACAGATGCTTTGCACATTAAATATGAGGATAACCTGGTTACTGAAAAATCTGTTCTAATAAAGAAATACTGGTTAGTGTGAACTGTGCATCAGATGCAAGCAACTTTTAGAAAGCCTCGGAATACATGTTATAGAACTGCATAAAACTAAAAAAGGGTACAAAAGACCTTGGTGTAAATCATTCCATGGATAGAAAAATTGTCTACAAGCCGAGAATATGTAAGACTTTTGCTACTCCCTAGGAGTGGACGTCCTGATATGAATATTATCAGAGCACAACGGGCGATCCTGAATGAGGTGAGAAGGAGCCCAAAGGTAACACTGGGAGACCTTCACAAGGCTCTACAAAAGGCAAAGCCCTCTGCTCATATGTCCACTATTAGAAAACACTTAACAGGGATGATGTTTATTGAAGGACATCATGAAGGATGGTTCTATAGTGCAAAAAAACCCCTAAAAAACATTGCAACTCACCTCGGGTTCATCCAAGACCAGCTGGATGTTCCAAAAGGCTTCTTTGACAATCCTCTATGGAGAACTATATGAGCCAAAAGTGGAACTTTTTAGCACAATTGCACATCATTACGGATGGAGGAAAAAAGAACACTGCACACCTACACCAAACCTCATCCCAACTATTTTATTTTGGGGCTGCTTTGCAGTCTCAAAGCCTGGATCTAGAGAGACAATTACCCTACAGAAAATGACTACACATACATGTTTAGCTCAGCTAAGCATGCATAAACGTTCTACATGGGGATAGGGGAGAAAGCTGCTGCCAGATTACTTTGGCAGTAGCTTTTCTCCTCTAAATTAAAAGGACCAGGAAGTTGAAATCCAAGTGCCTGATCTTTAGGTCCATTGACATTTTTTACAAATGGCAGGAAATCTCCTCCAGTTTATTCTCTCCTGCTTATTAGGCCAGCAGGAGTTTCTGTGTTATGTCTGTCTTCTGTTATGTGTATTCGTTTGGCGTGATTGCATGGCAACTGCTCTGGATCCTTGCTTGAAAGCTGACCTGGCCATGTACCTGAGTTTGAGCTTGTTAGTAATATTTACATATGGTCTTTATAAAGATCAACTGAAAATGGCAGCTTAGTATTGAAACATTGGTTCTATCTAGTCTTGATGTGTCGGATTGTTGTCCATGGTCTAGTTCACTTTTGTCAGGCTGTAGTACCTTTTAGTTTCTTGTCTTTGTTACATTCAGCCAAGTTTTGAAGTTTGTAGTTCTTGAGAATAATAGATTTGGTGTTTGTTTAGTGTTTGCTGGGATCTGCTTGGAAGTCAATGGATTCTAGAGTTGCTTTCTGTATTAGGGCCCATTGTGGTTTCGGAACATTTTTGAGAAAAGTCTTTAGGATTAATGTTAGTTATAGAGGTTCCGGTGTTAAGGACAGTCATAGGGTAAGCTTTAGGTAAATAATTAGGGACAGTTAGCTAGAGACAGTTATTGCTATTACTCTCTTGTTTCTGGAGTGAACCCGAATGTGAATCTCGACCAACAGTGCACCAGTCATCATCCACCCGCTGTCTCTTTGCTAGATGATCCAGCTCCAAGTCTTTTTCTCTGATTGATACATGCCTTGCATTGTTTTTTCTTGTGACAGCTGGTGTTCTTCCCTGTGTGTTGTTGTTTACAGTCCACCAACATCATTACAAGATCATCTGTTGGGGTAGAGTTGGCCGGTACCATGGAAATGATCAAGTCCGGCCAACATTTATCTGATGCATATGGCCAAGTTTATTGAGCTAACAGTTTCTTTGGAAAATCTATAAAAAATGTTGGTCCAATAACTATAGTGGGTTTTGGACTTCTGTAACTTGAAGTTTTACTATGTTGTCAAACTCAGTATTTCTCTCTCATATTGGAGAGGTCCTGAAAGTCTTGGCAGTCTGTCTGGCTCTCACCAGGAGGTTGTCATTCAAAATGCGCATCGCATAAAGACAAATTGTGTGACATAATTGACCATTCTAATCAGATTTTGCCACGCAGCAATTGAAATGACCTATCTTCTTTCTTGATAACATGTCCCTGCATTGTCAGCGGTGGGAACTCTCAGAAGATAAAAAATCAATCAACACCAGATCTGTCCATCAGAACAAGTGCAGCATTTATTGACCAACAGATCAATGCAACATCATGGTTCAGAATGGTTTTCCAGTTTTAGATGTACAAAACTGTATAAGTGAAAGGTTGTATTTTGTGTTTTAGTTCCTTGCATTTTTTAAGAACTCTGTCAGAGAATGAGAATATTCCTCTTTCCATTCGGAGGCAGTAAATTTTACTCCTGCTCTCTGCTGAAATTGTATCTAGTCAACACTGTGAGCTATGTCTGCAGCATCTCTCAGGTAACTTCCCACAATGCATTTAGGCTGTTTAGCACAGGCATTATAGTAAAGCTGCCTACAGTATGTTCACATAGCTGATTTTCAGCATTCAAGTCAGTGTCAAAACCTCCATGAAGCACTTTTCAGATGTCTATAACTGCACCAAGATTTTGGATGTGGTTTTGAAGCTCTCCGTTGATTCTTATGGGGATTTTCAGTGTTGAAAATGCTTAAAGATTTTACATGACACCTCTTTTTCAGCACCCAAAACAGCGTCCAAAGAAGCACTGAAAATGCATGTAAAAACCTTGTTGTGTATGAACTACAACGCTGTTTTAGATAGGAATGAACTGGGGGCATTTTAGAGGCTTGTTTGATGCTGTTTTGGGAAAGGAAACGCTCCAAACAGCATAAAAATCAGCCGTGTGACCCTTGGGCTACACAGCAGAGGACAAGATATTGGTTGGATCTGACCACTATTTTACAATTGTTTTTGGATTTAGGGCAACCCACTCAGTAGAAAAGCACTAGAATCCACCGTTTTTCAGCGAAGTATAGAACATGTTCTAATTTTTTATCAAAACCGTCGATTGTGATATTCGAGCTGTGTAGACTACAGCTCTAGTTTTCTATCAAGATCTAAGGGGATGATTTACAGTCAGATTTTTGTGGACTCTAAATAGCAAATCCACTTAAAATCCAACTGTTAACCAGGGCTGTGGAGACGAAGCCTTAGGCTATGTCCACACGGAAGAGGACAAAATACTTGTTGGATTCTAATCAGAAACTGACCAGTATTTTAAACGCGGTTTTCATTTTTTTTTACCAGTTTTTGTTGTAGTTTTTGCCCAGTTTTCTGATTTCGGTCATCCCATACAATTGCACAATACTGTATTCCGCCGTTTTCAAATGAAATTTGGAGCATTATAGAACATTCTAAGTTTTTTGACCCGGTTTTCGGATTTGAGATCTGACCTCAAAAAATCTGAGCTTTGTAGACTACGGTTCAGATTTTCTATTGAGGTCACAGGGATGACAGAATTTTTGCAGATTTTAAATACCGAATCCGCTTAAAAATCCGACTGTATATCACTTTCGTGTAGACGTAGCCTTGTTTGGCTGGTTTCATTTCTGGCGAGATACACTGTGACCTTCAAGCAGTAATGGAAAAATAGTTGTATAAATGAGATTTGTACATTGAACAGAGACCAAGTCTAATATTTGTTCTGCAACTTAAGAATGAGCAAGGTAAGTTTACAAGTAGAGAATTTGCTGAAGATTTTTCATATAAATGTTTAGGTGGGAAATCCACAGCTGAATACAATAGACGCAAAGTGAGTAAGATTTCTAACAACTCATTTACACGCATCAAAAAATGTCTCCGTCACCCCTTCCCAACATTTGGCATACATTTATGAATTTGCCTCACCTTGCCATAACTGTATGGTGATTGGTCAAGCTTAGAAGCTGAACCCGCATGATCACCACAGCTGAGATGGGGATTTCTCAGATCCTGGTCATTTATCCACCTTGTTAGCAAGGTCAATAGTGATTGTGGCATCTAAGAGGTGTCCTCTTTCCTCTACTCAACCCCGCTATGCAACCACGGGTTACAGATGGAGGGTAGGCAACAGCTTCTGGCCTGTCAGTGACATAGGCCTGTTAGGCTCTGCCCAACAGGGTCTAACAAGCTAATTGGCAGGTGTCAGGATGGGCTTACCAAGAGGCAAACCAGAGATGTGGATACTCTGGACCACCGCAAGCGATGGTATAAGCCACGCCAGGGAGTGGAGTCTAAGTAGGTCCGGTTTTCACCAGAGCCCGGCGCAAAGCAGGATGGACTTGCTGCGGCGGATTGCTACCAGGTCGCTACCTCTGACGTGACTTGCTTGCGGTGGTGGCCAAGGTGTGGCGTGGTACAAAATCGTGAAGCAGGCTCATAGTCAGGGACAGGCAGGAAGGTCAGGACAGGCAGCAATGGTTCATGGTCGAGGGACGGAGGCAAACGGTACGGTACACAGTAAACACAAGATACAACGGGAATGCTTCCTCTCAAGGCACAGGGCACTATCGATTCGGCAGGGACCAAAGGAAAGGGCAGGACTTAAATAGGATCAGCGCCTGGTGAAAGCCAATCACCGGCGCGCTGTCCCTTTAAATTTAGATGCAGTACCGTGCTCGCCCCATAGGCCAGCAACAGGAGCACACGCCCGCCAGGAACAGGAGCGCGGTGAGATAAGTAGACAGCAGAGCTCGCAGCCGGAGGACGCCACCGGGGTGCGGGTGTGCCCGCGACCCAACACGGGGGTCGCGGGGACACCCGTTACAGCAGATATATGATACATTGCAGTACAGTCATCTGTTGCAGTGTACTATGACAGTGCTCAAGCAATCGCTCAGTCTCAGTGAAACAAAAATGTAAAAAAGTTTTTAAAAAAGTGAAAGTATAAAAAAATAAAGTAAAAGACACACACCAAATAAAATTAAAAAAAAGAGTATACATTATTGGTATTGCCACATCCATAATCATCTGGGCTATGGAATAACTGTCATGTTATTTCACCTGTATGAAAATTTCTGTAACAGATCCATCATTGTGGAGTAAGGCGAATATAAAGTATTGAATAAACACCAAATGAGATTTTTATCATATCTGTAGTTAGGGAGAGAGAACATACTTCCTGTACTCGTTGTAGTTTTCAAGATCTCTGTTTGCTGTCGTTCAACTGGAATTATCATTACTTCCTTCCAGAGGTTGAAAATCTGTCCTGGGCATGTAATGGATACACAGGTTCACAGTTTAGGTAAATTGAACCTGTAGAGAATATTTGGCAAAATCCATATGTTCATGCTTCATTCTCCTCATGTTTGGGGTATAATATTGAAACTTTCCTCTGACTTAAATTATAATAGACCAGATCATATGTCCTAACAGTCAGTGGGGTTGTATGTAACTGTATGGCACAGAGTTGCACACACAGGGGCTATAAACTCAGGGTATATGTGAGAAGATCTGCTTGGTATTTACGCTGAAAGCAAATAATGAAATCTAAAAGCCAAAATGGCGAGTTTGTTTTGGGTTTGCATCAAATTCCACCCGATAGATTGAAAAATCGGTATCATGCCCCAAAATAGAATTACTTTTTTAATAGGTTTAGACAAATTTTTTAGGAGGCAGAAAAATCAGACCAGGAATCAGAAATTGGAGGTGATACCCTCAGATTTCTGCCAAAGATTTTCTTCTTGTAGTGGCGGATTTTGATGCTGATTTAGACGTAGTTCAGACCTAATGCGTCATGATTTCAAATCAAACAAATGGTGTCACTTTTAGTTTTCTCTCAGCAGATTTCAAATCTGTAGTGAAAAAAGTCTGTTCCATAGTTTACTGTTTAAGTTTTGGTGCTGATTCCCATTAAAAACAAAGGGAAAAAAATCCCATGAGGATTCAGATATAAAATCTGCAGAAGAAAAACTCATATTTGTGTAAACATACCTTTAAATGTAAGTAGAGTTTAGTAAAACCCATTTACTAACCTTGTACTGTCGAGTTTTGCAAATTTTCTGTGTAAAATTTATACTAAAAATCTGCAACACATTCACTATGATTGTATGTGGCTTATAAAGGACCTGTGGCATCTGACTGTCACGATCATGTCCGGCAGACCCCCCGCTTTGAGCTCTGGACGCTGGCCACGGCCGTTGCGACGTATATTCTGGTTTCTTACCTGATGCTTTGTATTTGCATTCACCAGTGTGAACTATGTCTTCCTTCTCTGCTTGCTTAATTGATTCCTGGCCAACGCCCGTGGCCAGGAATCCTCCAGCACTTCTTTAGTTAATGTTTCTCCTTTTGATTGACAGTCCTCTGTCCTTTCTGGTCTTGTGTTTGTTCCACCTATCACCTCTCTTCTGTTTTCCCTGGTTCCCTATTTAAGGATTCCTTTGCCTCTCAGCTTTGCCTGCTATACTAGTCTTCTTGTTGCCTGTAGCTAGCCTTCTTTCTTGCCCATTACTGTAATCTGACCTTTGGCTTGCTTCTGACTTCTCTTTTGCCTCCCGTATTTGTACTACGTCTCCCAGCTGTTACCTAGGTGGCTCGGCTTATGTTTATTCTTCTGTCTCCCGATTTTGTACCGCGTCTCCCGACAGTTGCCAACTTTGCTCGTCTGACCTCCCGTTGTGTGTTCTGTGTCCGTTTGTCTGTGTCCTGTGTCTATACTTATTTAGTGTAGCTCTTAGTCTTCAGGTTGGGGCCGACCTTTTACGGATTCGGGTTCCCCAATATGCAGGGACAGCGATTGGGACCAGTGTCAAGGCCTCACTCTGTCTGTGTCTGCTTATGTGCCCCTGACCGGTCCCTGACACTGACGTCTGCTTTTAAAAATCATTTGTAGCATCGTTCATTACTTACAATTGCCCCATGTGAAAGGTCCTGCAATCAGCTAATGAATGAGCAAATTCTTATTGGTCCACTGGCAGCATCCATTATGAAGCACTAAAAATTATTTATTGGCAGCACATGTCTTTGATGTCCACCATTGGAGTTGATTCTTGGAGCTTACCAGTAGAGTTGATTCTCGGGGTCAACCAGTGACTTGGGACCCATGTGTAGAGTTTATTCTTTGGGCCCATCGGTTTAGTTGGTTCTTTGATACCCACCACTGAAGTTAATTCTTAAGGCTCACCAGTAGAGTTGATTCTTGTGGTCCATTCTATGTACTGCACATGACTTTTGTACTCTACCTCTCTTTCTCTGTCTTTCTCCCTGAAAAGCAGCCCAACGTAGTCCACTGTGCCCAGAGGCCAACCATGCCAAGGAGCCCGCCAAGGTTTCCCTGTGGGCTAGTCTGAGCCTGGCCTCAGATGTACAACTCTCCTCAGTTTATGCCTATGGCAGTTCTGAATATACATGGGTATGCTTCTTGGGCTATATTTGGAAATCCTATCAAAACAAATAAGGAGAAGTACACAAGCATGTCCATCTCTTCATTCTCTTAGGTCAGCTACGAGCAAGCCTCAGAGAGGATTTTACAACATGGCAAAACCCCTTATTGCGTGCACATTGACTTCAATCTACACTACTAAAGGGCAATTATCAAAGCTCTGTCCGAGTACCCGCTTAATCCTTACATGATCAAGACAGTTTCCAATCCTCTGGAACTCAGTAATAAAGCTCACATTCAATGACTGATTGCAGAAATCTGCTTCTTAATAAATTGTTAGGAAAATTCTATGAAAAATTTGCAAAACTTTTCATAATATATCCAGTTATCCAAGCAGTGGCGTGGGTTTAGTGCAGGTGATCTTGTGTCTTGGTGATGTGAGGACTGTGCGGCCCCATTCGCTTCTGTACAATATAACCATATTTTCTCACTGATACGTGGGAACGGCTATTTTTCTAAAGCTGTATCTAAAACGTATTCTTCCCCATTGTTGAAATATACAAGTAGCTACTGAGAAACTCTTGAGTGTTTGAACTTGCTGAGTGCTCTGCTCTTCAGAAGGAGACCTTGACTTGTGGCTGTCCCATTGCATTCTGTACTGGAGCCTCCCTCGCCCAGACACTTAAAGTTGGTCAATGTATTCCTGAGTCTCGGGCCCCAGAAGGTCTTTGTCAGTGTAAGCTGTCTGTCTGTATGTCAGAGCAGTTTATGGCCTGTGAAACATGCCGGATACATTGTTACAGAGCTGAATTGCAGCCGATTAATTAGCTCTGAATCACATTACAAAGTGATTGTTCTGGAGATGGACGGGATGATTAATGGATGCCGGCTCTTTAAAACAAGCGGCTTGCCCCTCACATGGGGTCAGCGCATTATTCTGTGTCTTCTCCTGTGTGTTCTTTCACTGTTCTCTCTGCTTTCAGACTCCATCGTTTTTCGAGTAGTTTTCGTCACAATTGACCTTTGAAATAAAAAAGAAACTGCAGGAGTCTCATGGTACAAAGAAGAACAAGCAACTGGTGCTTTACCAACCACACACATCATACCCTCATTTTTTCAGAAAGAGATCTGAGTCCTGGATAAACAATAGGTAAAATAAGTATTGAAGACGTCACTAATTTTCTAAGAAAATATATTTCTAGCGTTGCTATTGACATGAAACTTTCACCAGATGTCGGTAACAACCCATCCAATCAACACAAAAAAAAATCAAACCATGGATGTCCATAAATCAAGTTATGTGTAAAAAAGAGAAGTGGTAAAGGAAAAAGTATTGCACACGCTTACTGAAATGTATTTAATACTTCGTACAGTAACCTTTGTTGGTGATGACAGCTTCAAGACGCCTCCTGTTTGGAGAAACTGCTCAAGTGGGATTTTGTCCCATTCTTCCACCCAAACACTCTTCAAATGCTGAAGCTTCCGTGGGCTCTTCTATGAACTCTGAGCTTTAGTTTCTTCCATAGATTTTCTGTTCGATTCAGGTCAGGTGATTGGCTCGGCCATTCTAGCAGCTTTTCTTTCTCTGAAACCCAATGAGAGTTTCATCAATAGAAAACAAGGCGGCACCGCTCCAAATCGTATACAGCCCTTCAATTCAGCAACCACGAGTCACGACACCAACCAAGTTACATGGGAGTAGTGGTGCTCAGCTCCAAAAAGTGAAGATAGTCCATTCAAATAATTCTTGAATATAGAAGCAAGAAAGCGGCACTCACCAATCTTCTCCTTTCAGTACTTTATTGTAGATAAAAACTTCACATTATCCAGTCGGGAGACAACCACAAATCACATATCTTACGGCCGTTTCGCGTATTCACTCAAACGCTTTCTAAAGGCAAAACGGCCATAGGCTATGAGATTTGTGGTTGTCTCCCGACTGGATAATGTGCAGTTTTCATCTACAATAAAGTATTGAAAGGAGAAGATTGGTGAGTGCCGCTCTCTTGCTTCTATATTCAAAAATCCAATGAGAGTTTCCTTGACTGTGTGTTTGGGATCATTGTCTTGATGAAATATTGACCTTCGTTTTATCTTCATCCTGGTAGATGGCAGAAGATTTCTATCTATGTCTCGCTGCATTGTCAATTTATCCTTTCCTTTAATTTTATGAAGTTTTCCAGTGCAATACACTGGACCATGATGGTCCCACCTCCACACTCACTGTTGGGATGGTGTTTTTGGGGTGACATGTGGCGCCTTTTGTCCTCCAAACATGGTGTGTATTATGGCATCCAAAGAGTTCAATTTTGGTCTCATCTGACCAAAATATATTCTCCTAATATTTCACAAGCTTGCCTCAATGTTGTTGAGCAAACTTTAAACACGTTTGAACATGCTTTTTCTTCACCAATAAGAGTCTTGCGTGGTGAGTGTGCATACAGGCCATGGAGGGTGAGTGCATTTTCTTTGAAACTATTGTACCTGCTCATTCCCGGTCTTTCTGTAGCTCTCCACAGGTGGTCATCGGCTCTTGGACAACTCTTCTGATAATTCTTCTTATTCCTCTGTCTGAAATAATGAGGGGAGCACCTGGTCATGTCCAGTTTATGGTGAAATTATGTTCTTTCTAGTTACAGATTATAACCCCTACTAGAACCTAGAACCTTACTAGAACCTTCAGTAGTTTAGAAATTCTTATGTAACCAATGCCATCGGTATGTTTTGTAACAATAGGTTTCAAAGGTCATGAGACAGATCACGGGTTTTACCCATCACAATATGTTTCGTGTGTGTCACCTTGGTAATAAGACTCCTTTTTAAAGGTCAACAGTTAAACCAGCTAATATTATTTTTCACTAAGTGGCAGGATTGCTTTCTATCTACTGATATATTTCAGCTGTTGTCATAACTCTGTGTTCAATACCTTTTCCCTGTGTTATTTTATCTTTATTACACATAACTTAATTTATGGACATCTATGGTTTGATTTATCTGCCCGTGTTTATTAGATGGGTTGTTACCGACCTCTGGTGAGAATTTCATGTCAATTGCACCTTTAGAAATATATTTACTTAGAAAATTCGTGATGTGTTCAATACTTATTTATTTCTAATTGGTTAGAGACCTTATTTGGCCCATGTATGACTGACTAATAGCAGATGAAAACAGGAGAATGTTGGATTTTCTACTCCAATATACATGGAAGACCAGACAGATTCACAGTTGTGTAGTGCACATGTTTTCCCTGTCACTTCTATTTCTTAACCTTTTTTGGGACCCTTCTAGAGTAGAGAATAAAACAAACATTACACAAGTCATTGTATGGTAGGGGCTTCAGCAATTTTCTAATGCGGTTTGTGTATAGGTGCTATATTACGTTCAGGATCTCTACTCGCTTTTAGGGACTAAAGCTATTCTATTCTGCTTTCAGAGGCTGGAGACTTCGTAGTCACATCCATTTGACACAGGTGCATGGACTGTTAGGGTATGCTCACACGGCATAATTGCGGTGCGTACAGTACGCGCCGCAATATGCTGGGTGTTTTGGGAGTCGCGCTGATCAGCGCGTACTCCTGAAGCATGGGGGGGCAGCAGCCCGCCGGCCCCATTGACATTCATTACTCGTGGCGCGTATTCGCTGCGAATAATTGACATGTCACTTATCTCCCCGGATGTACAATACAATAGTACGATAGTATTGTACACGCGGGGGGACGAGGCGTAATCCATAGTTCTCTATGAGAGCTATGGATTACCGTAATTGTGGCACGCGTCTCGCCACGTATTAAGCGCAAATATGTGGCGAAATGCGCACCGCAATTATGCCGTGTGAGCATACCCTTAGAAAAATCTGATCCACAAAGATGTAACTTCATGCCCATAATTTAACAACAGTACCAGGGTCCCCACCTTATATATGTTACCCCTTGCCCACCAAATTCCGTTCCGGCTGCTAAAAATGACATTTTTGGGTGTCCATAACCTCCCCCCCCCCCCCCCCATACATCTCTGCCCTAATCTTATGATGCATCCTCTCACACAATCTCCACTTTTCACAGGACCTACTTCTCTGCTCTTCTATTGTCATCTCCTCACACAACCCTCTCCAAGACTTCTCCCGTGCTACCCCCAAACTCAGGAGCACACAACACTGCACAAACACATCAGACTCTCAGCCATCTTCACACCCCACCTGGCCACTTTTACAATTTACCTCCATGGTATGACTTCCTGGTATACCACAGCCCCATGTATATAGCTATGGATATAAATCAATAAGGTAGAATTATACAATCTAATCACTTACAACCTTACTAATCATGTATTATTATAGCCTACTGCAAATAATTTGTCCTCAGTTACTTGAATAAAAATTACAAATTATTAATTGTTTCATTTCCATCCATTAAACCTAATTAGATATTTTGGCTTTAAATGAAAAGACGACTAATGAGACCATTAAAAAGTTCAGAAGACGGAAGAACAGAAGAGTATTATCCGCAGAGAGGAAAGTGACTTCAAGCTGGACAATGTCCAACTGCTCTAAAGTGGCCATAACTTGTAGAGAGGTAGATGGATGACAAATTGCTGAAACAATATTACGTCTGATCTACATTTTTTATTAACCCTTTACCACTGCAGTCTGTTTTGACCTTCCTGACAGAGCTCCATTTTTGAAATCTGACATGTATCACTTTACGTGGGAATAACTTTTTGACACTTTTACCTATCCATGTGATTCAGAGATTGTTTTCTTGTGACACATTGTGCTTTAAGTTAGTAAGAAATTTTGGTCCACACAATCGTTGCTTATTTGCAAAAAATGTCATTAGTTATTCCACACACAATAGTTTATGATTAGCATCTACCATATGTAAACTGTAGGTTGGCATAGTTTTTGTAATGTCTTTTTATTTTGTATGACATTAAAGGGCTTAGAAATTTAGTAATAATTTTTCACATTTTCAAGAAAATTTGCAACAGTTTTTTTTTAGGGACCAGTCCAGTTCTGATGTGGCCTGTAGGCTAGAAACCCCCCTTAAAGTATTCAAAACAGAATTTAGGAAGCTTATTAAACCGTTAGGTGTTTCACAGAAATGAAAGCAAAATGGAGGGGAAATTTAAAAATTTAACTTTTTTGAAGATTTTCAATTTTTATCCTTTATTCACTGGAACACGGTAGATGTGACCAGGGAAATGCAATTCAACATCAATTTCCCCCATTTCTGCTGTTTTTAGAAATATCCCGTATGTGGCCCTAGTGCGCTATTTGGCTCAACCACAAGCCTCAGAATAAGAGGAGCACCTACTAGACTCATTACAATTTTCTTTGTTTTCCATTTCAGGTTTGCGGACACCCTAAGGTGCTAAAACTTAATAAATACCACTAAAAAGACCCCATATTGTAAACTACACCCCCTAAGGAATTCATCCAGGGTTTCAGTGAATATATCCGCTCCAAAGGTGAAAAAATGATTATTATTATTATTATTGACTTTTTGATCGCTTTTTATTCCATTTTATGTGCTGCAGGATAAACGAAAATAGCAATTCTTTGACTTTTTTTTCTACGGCATTGTGATCAAAGAATTGTCATGTCAATTCTTGATCCGTTTTACACAACAGACACCCTATTTAAACCATAGGGTGCATTTCGGCTGCAGAAAAAATGCATCTAAACACACACCACCATTTTTACACAGTGCTTTTGAATACGTTTTTCGAAAAACATATTCAAAAACGCTGTGTGAACATACCCTAAGACTTTGCAGGAGGTGACTTAACCATGGCCGGAGTGAGTGAGTGACGGCAGCTTAGAGCAATAAGAGAAGAGAGAGCAGGGAGTTCTGGGGGAGAGAGATAGTCATAACCAGATAAACCTGTGAGCTATAAAGAGAAGATAAAATCTTCTTTTTTCCTGACCAAAGAAAAATCAACAAAGCAATGTATTTGGTAATAATCTTCATTTACATTTCCCTACATGTTAAAGCTATTCATTGTAGTAGGAAGCCCCTGTAATTCACATTTATAGCCCACTCTGTGTCATCGCCACTGCTACTCTCCTCCCCAATTCAGTCATACATTGTTCCCGTGAGGCTGCAGCCAATCACAGGCCTCAGCAGTCTCTTACTGTATGAACGGCACATGACCACTGAGGCCAGTGACTGGCTGCAGTGTTTTATTACCAATAAATGTGACGTCATCATCGGAGAGCACCAGGAGCAGCAGCAGCTCTGATACAGTCTAAAAAAACAATGTTTGGTCTGCACATCCAAAAAGACCTTTTCAAAAAAATGAGCATAGGTGCACATTGGTGTGGCAGCAAAATACAACACAGTCCAATATCACCAGCACACTAGTAGCACTAAAAATCAGTCAAAGTGAACATAGGAATCATTGGAAAAGCATTTCTGCTACCCCAGATACAGGAAAAAATTGAGGTTCTCAGTGTACAATATTTATCATAACTGTGTAAGCCCCCCTGCTGACGTCAAGGTGACCTCAATACAGGTGGGAACCTACTCTATATGTTACCTCTCTTGGTGCCTGTTCAGACCTCCACATTTCAGGGAGAGAAGATTCCAGCTGCAAGCTACTCTGCATTGATTTAAAAACCAGTACAGGTGGGCGGAGTGCAAAAACCAAAGTGGGGCAGCCATTCCCCCATACAGTCTAAAAACAATGTTTGGTCTGCAGAGTAGGTCAATGCAGAGTAGCTCGTAGCTGGAATCTTCTCTCCTTGAAATGTGGAGGTCTGAAGAGGCACCAAAAGAGGTAACAGATAGAGTAGGTTCCCATCTGGATTGAGGTCGCCTTGTCAATGGCAGGTGGGCTTATACAGTTTTCATAAAAAATGTACACTAAGAACCTCAAATTAGCGTGCACCTATGCTCATTTTTTGTAAAAAATCTTTTTGGATGTGCAGACCAAACAATGTTTTCTAGACTGTTTGTATGGCAGAGTGGCTGCCCCCACTTTGTTTTTTGCACTCCGCCCACCTACACAGGTTTTTAAATCAATACAGGGTAGCTTGTAGCTGGCATCTACTCTCCCTGAAATGTGATGGTCTGAACAGACACCAAGAGAGGTAACATATAGAGTAGGTTCCCATCTGTATTGAGGTCCCTTTGACATTGGCAGGTGGGCTTGTGCAGTTTTGATCAAAAATGTACACTGAGAACCTCAATTTTTCCTGTATCTGGGGTAGCAGAAATGTTTTTCAAATAATTCCTATGTTCCCTTTGAATGATTTTTTAGTGATAGTAGAGTGCTGCAGCTCTGACACAGAACAGGACTCACAGGAGAGTTAAAGGAGTTTTCCCAACTCACTGTTTCTGCAGCTTAGCCCCTGCCGTCCTACTGCGTTGCTGCTTATTTTAGGTGGTTGTGGTTTACTGCTTTATCAGCAGCGTTCCGATGACATCATTACACTGCTGGCTTGAACATGTCTGTTCCTGATGCTGCTATGTCTTGCTTCTATGGTAGCATTGGGATTTTGTGAAGGTATGTGTGAGGGACCGAACCAAGAGGGATGACTTAAGACCTGCTCAGGAGGCATGCCTGTATGTAGATTAGATTGCTGTGGCCAGTCCTGGAGTATACATGCATGCGTGCCCACCCAACACCACAGTGTCATCGCTAGGCTGGCCAACGCTGCATTCTACGTTGGTTTCCTAGACTACCAGCTGTACACAAAGAAAGAAGTTTGTGGTAGGTGAAGCAAGCGTTTTTGAAATACATACTGTATATATTTTGAAAGTGTATTATTCTGTCCTCATTAATTCTCGCAGCTCAATTTTATGAGATGAAAATACCCCTGTAAGTTTTTTGGTTTTTTACCCCTTCTGATCATAAATGCTCTTGCTTGAAATAATGGACAACTCCTTTGTCTGGGAGTTTAAACATAAATAAAATAGCAAATGTAGTAAACTAAATAACACAATCCAATACTCACTTCTACATTCACCTGCTTAGCCAGGGGTCTTAAGCATGTAGCCCCTGAGGCTATCATCTGCACCAGGGCTCCCGAGATATCCTTGGGACTGCAGAGAGCAGACCGAAGTAGGGGCGCACTAGTCCTGGATGTTTAACCCCTTAGAACTCTCATCCATTGGCAACATATACAATGACCCAGAGGTGGCAGAGGAGAGGATGGGAGTAGTAGTTATTATGGTGGCTCTCACCTAAACCTCTCATGCTTCCCTGGGAACATAACAGTAAGTTGGATGATGTTCCTCCATTATTCCCCCGGGACACACTCTAGGTGTAAGCCTCATTGCCTTGATGGTGTTAGTGCAAAAATAACAGGCAGGAGACTGAGTGAAATAGCAAAACATCAACTTCTTCTTTCTACTCCAGGCTAATTCTTAAACACAAAGCTAAGCATTCCTTAACCCCTTCCCGTTGCACCCTTTATTTTTCCACGTTGGTTTTTTTCCTCCTCGCCTTCTCAGAGCCATAACTTTTTTTAGTTTTTCACCTACATAGACATATGAGAGCTTTTATATTGCGGGACAAGATGTACGTTCTAATGATGTGATTCACCGTCCCATAGAATATACTGGGAAACCGCAAAAAAATTCTAAGTGGGGAAAAATGTGAAAAAAAAATGTACTTGTGCCATGTTTGCGGGAGTTTTCTTTTTTTTGCATTCAGTCTTCAGTGTGTTCTCTGTATTCTACAGGTTGATACAAATTCAGCAATACCAAACATGTAGGGTTTTCATAATATTTTTGTATCAAAAAAACATTTCTATTTTTCAAATTTTTGCCATGGTGCCATTTTCTGCAACCAATAGCTTTTTTGTACTTCTACCTATGGACTTACGTTAGGGTGTATTTTTTGCGGGCTGAATTGTACTTTTTATTGACACCAGTTTGTAATAAGTGTCACTTTTTTGATAAATTTTATTCCAATTTTTAGGGGACGTGAAATGACCAAAAAACCCGCAATTGTGGCATTTGGAATTTTTTTTCCTTCTGTGGTGTTCACCATACGAGAAAAATAATGTTATATTTTAATAGATCAGACTTTTACGGACGTGGCAATACCAATTATGTGTAACTTTTTATCATTGTATTTTTTTTTATTTGTAAAATGGCAAAATGGTGAGTTAGGCTCTGTCTACGCTGCAGTAGACAAAAAACGACCTGAAAACAAATTACTAAAAACGTTCATGAAACTGAGTTTTCTGTCCACTGCCTGTCAAAAGCAGCTGAAAAAACAGAAGTTTTTGGGAGCGTTTTTTGGAGCGTCTTTGCTCTGCTTCTTAATGTATGCACAAATTAAGCCATTGGATGTAAGCTACACCCTACAGGTGGAGATAACATGTTAAGTAGTCACTTCCTTTAGATCACTGTAGCCATTGTGAGCACATATTCCTTTGTGTGCTGCTGCTGCGTGCTACTGCTTTATTAAATTTTGCACCAGATTCTGGCACCAAAATCCACAAAAACTCATACAGCAAGATAACTGTATTAGCGTCAAAATCTGTAAAGAAAAGTATTTTAGTGCCAAAATCCCAAAAAACGCACTACTGCGCCAAATTCCATAAAAAAAACCTATTTTTAATGTCAGAAGCGAGATCACTTTATTAGCGCCAATATTTTTAAAGATATCGATTTTAGCGCCCAAATCCGTAAGAAAAACGGATTCTGGCGCTGAAATCCGTAAAAAAACTTATTTTTTTGTGTCAAAAGCTAGATCGCTTTATTAGCGCCAAAATCTGTAAAGATACGGATTTTAGCCCCAAAATCCGTAATAAAATCGGACGCTGGCGCCAAAATCCGTTAAAAACTTATTTTTTGTGCGTCAGAAGCGAGAAAACTTTATTAGCACCAAAATCTGTAAAGACAAGGATTTTAGCCCCAAAATCAATTTAAAAAAAAAACGGATTCTGGCGCCGAAATCCGTAAAAAAAACGTGTTTTTTGGCGTCAGAAGCGAGATCACTTTATTAGCGCCAAAATCTGTAAAGATTCGGATTTTAGCACCAAAATCCCTTAAAAAAACGGATTCTGGCGCCGAAATCCATAAAAAACTTATTTTTTGCGCCAGAAGCGAGATAACTTTATTAGCGCCAAAATATGTTCAGTAAAGGATTTTAGTGCCAAAATCCGTAAAAAAAAAACGGATTCTGGCGCTAAAATCCGTAAAAAAAGTATTTTTAGCGTCCGACGCAAGATAACATATTTTGGCACTAATAAAGTTAAGAAAAGGATTTTAGTGCCCAAATCTGTAAAAAAACCCTTATTTTTATCGTCACAAGGGAGATAACTTTATTAGCGCCAAAATCTATTTTAAAAAAAAGGAATTTTTAGCGAAAAAAATCTGAATTGCGCAAAAATAGTTAGCGACCAAAGCATGATCATTTTATTACGAATGGTACAGACAAGGACTCATCAGACACTTGTATGCAAATTTGATAAGATATAACCTTTATTAACACCCAAATTCCAAAATATGCAACCCCATGCAAATAGTATAAAACAGTGTAAAACACACCTGTAATAGTGCAACCACTTCCCCAGAGATTCTCACTGGATGCTCACATCAGCCAGGAACCTCGCTCTAATCCAGGTTTCTGTCCACTTCAATCTTCAGTTGGTGGATTTGTCAGAAATAATATATAAAAACATACAAGCTTTCGTTAGCTACAGCCTTAGTGACGTCACTCTAGTCTGTTAGCCTGTATGTGTGGATCCCGCACGCTGCCGGCCGGAGCGTATTAGCGGTGAACACACCACACTGTTTGTATGTTTTTATATATTATTTCTGACAAATCCACCACTGAAGATTGAAGTGGACAGAAACCTGGATTAGCGCGAGGTTCGTGGCTGATGTGAGCATCCAGTGAGAATCTCTGGGGAAGTGGTTGCACTATTAGGCTATGTTCACACGGCTTAATTGCGGGACGTAATTACGCCCCGCAATTACGCCGTGTGGACGGGGGCGGGGTGGGAGCGGGGGAGTAAGCAGGGGGCCGGCACTTCGCCGGCCCATCGACAATCACTGCTAGCGGCGCGTATACGCCGCTAGAAAGTGACAGGTGAATCCATAGTTCTCTATGAGAACTGTGAATTACCGTAATGAATGGGCCGTTTTCGCCCCGTAATTGGCGCACTTCGGCGCGTAATTACGGACCGAAATACGGCCCATTTTAAGCCGTGTGAACATGGCCTTACAGGTGTGTTTTACACTGTTTTATACTATTTGCATGGGGGTTGCATATTTTGGAATTTGATTATTTGGGGACTGCTTGTGATTAAGTTGGCACCTTATACAGCGAACAGAGCGCGATTGTCTTTTTTTTATATATATACACTTTTTATTTCTATTAGAGGATTGCAGCAGGAGATTTCCTCTGACGATCTTTGTGCAGCTTGTTCCCTGAAACACCTGGTGCTTGTATCTAAAGTAGTAGTTAGCTTTATTAACACCCACTATAGGTGTAACTTAGGTCTCTGGGGGGGTTTTCATTGAAAAATTGCGGCAAAAAATGCAGCGAAAGCGCGCCGAAAGACGTCCGGCACTTTCCATAGACTCCTGTAGTAAATTTTCTGCCCGGCTCTGGCGTTTTTTAGAGCATGTTGCAAAATACGACCAGTGAAAAAAACGAGCAGAAAAAAGAAGCTCAGTGTAGACAGCAGGAGGTTCTATGGGAGATGATTAGTCGTTTTTCCAGCGTTTTTAGAAAACGAAAAACGCTGAAAAAACTGACGTTTTTCTGTGCAGTGTAGACATAGCCTTAAGCTTTCAATATTTTTTTTATACTTTAAAACATTTTTTTTTTTTTTTTAATTTTAACATGGAGTCCCCTTAGGATGCTTGACTACTCGGGGTGCGATTGTTAATACAGCGTATTGCATTTTATAAACAATTGTATAAACAATGCAATAGAGTGTACTAATATGGTGGTTTTACCACTTCCTGCCATGTGGTAAAACAGAAAACATGGCGGCGATGGAAACCTTCACAAATATAAACCGATCAGTACCCTGTGACCTTGCTGCGGGGGTCCCAATTGAAATGAGAAATGGTGCGCAGCACTGACTTTGACGACACGGCCATGATTGCTGCCATATTTAAGGGGTTAAACAGCACGGAATGCATACCTCTTCTGGGGCGGCTGCATGCTGGTGTTTTTGGGTTGGGAAAGGACCAATATCCATGGACTTTCCCATTCTATTGGTATCAGGCCGCAACTGTCAGTTTAACCTTGGCTGGTTATGAAAAATGGGGGGACCTCACATCGTTTATTTTTTAAATAATTTGTTCTTTTTAGATTTTTAAAAGTGTGGGTACCCTCCCATTTTTCATAACCAGCCGAGGTAAAACTGACAGCTGCTGCATGATACTATCATAATGGGATAGTCCATGAATATTGGTCCTTTTCCACCCTAAAAATACCAGTCTGAAGCCACCCCAGAAGCAGACCACCATGTAAGATGATCCCCCTCTGACGGTTACCCGGCTCTTCCCAGTACCACAGGTGCGTTGGGTACTGGGGTAATAGTGACAGGGGGTTAGTGTCAGCCTTGTGGTGATGAAAAACACCGCTGGCTGACACCAAGCCTGAGTGATAGGAATGTAGAGGCGTATGTTAAATGTCTCTATTACTAACACTGTACAAGAAATGTAAAAAAAAACAAAACACAAACTTGTAGAGAAATTTGTAGAGAAATAGAAACACTACAAAACAAGTTAGTTGAAAACTCCATCCCCTACACATAATAATGGTTATGGCTGATCTTCTGGGGGTGCAGGGGATAGAGTACGGGCCACAGTCGCACCACAATCTCCAGGGGTTTGCTCCTTTGTTTAGGCCTAGTGTCAACACAAAATTCAACCCCCACCTAACATTCTATAAGCCCCTCACACAATCTATCACCCCCTCAACTCTCCCTACTCCACCTATCACTCCATGGGGAGTTTGTACAGAGGTGGGTAACAGCTAGGGAGGTGCTAGAAAAGTGAGGAGTCTAAGATGTTTGTGTGGTTAATTCTGCAGGGAAGAGTCGTGGCCGGGCGAAGTCATCATGGTGGTCTGGAGTGGATGGAAAAGAAAAGGGAAAGACATCAACTGTAAGTCAGAGGAGACGTCTTGCTTAAATAAAATTGTCATTTGGCATCACTTATAACCTTGTTTTATATTGAATTTGAAGAGGATGCAGCCCATCGATCTCAATTTTTTTTTCTATGGGTGGCCCATTTACCCAGTCGAGTGTGAGATCCCTGTGCTAAGCAAGGTCTTTGGGGGTCCCCAGTAATCGTTCTATACAGGTTTGTAGCAATGATAAGGCGTGTTGGCACATGACTGATTCAGCCAAAGACTGGGATCAGTGGTCAAGTGCTGTACCTACTGGTGTCTCCACTTTGTGCTGATTCCAGTAAGCACACGGCCGCTGTAGTGTTCCTTTAATGTAGAATTACCGAAAAAACAATTGGATATAAATCATTTACAAGGCTATTTTACATTTTTTGGATCAACTTCTCATCCTACACCCGCATTCTTAGTTGTCCTGTCACAGAGGATACAATTATGTAATAGTTCCTACAACTTACTTTCTTGCTCACATTTACACTTTACATAGAGCACACTGGATCCTACGGGATTCTTTCAGCGTAAAACAAGCTTGTTCTTGGGGAAAATGTCTACAAATAATAGTTCTATTGTGTTTCCTGCACAATGGAAATGTCACTGTATTAAACTAAGTAGCCTGACTATGATTTAACCAGTTGGTTGCCCGCCAGGTCTGCACTGACAGGTTAATAACTTCATGACCACCAGTGTTGTCTGCTCCGTACTCTAGCTTTAAGTTCTCTCAATATACAATTACAAATGTTCCATGTGGTGGCAAAGACTCCCCAAAATCATCGAACACTGAAAAAGTCCAACTATAACGCCACAGCGGATTATTAGATACATTTCATGGAATGTCCGCCGGATCACAAGTGCAAATCCTGCAGTGACATCTCAGCAGACAGGGCAGTAGGATATACGGTAGAAGGGTAAGGAGAAGGGCAAGGGTAAGGCTAAGGGCAAGGCAACTATTTAAAGTGATTTAATGCCATGTTCTATAGTCTGTGTTACCGGCAATGTCTCTGATAGTTGTTGGAGTGCATAAAATTGGAATAAATGGAAAGAGCTTCAAATAATTGGAACACACATTTCCTCATAAAATTATGGCGTTATACATGAGCCGTAATGTCATATCTGAGTTGTCCTTGTCTCCTATATTTATAAAAGATTCTAGGTGATGACCACATATCTCTCAAAAAATGGCATCAATTTAAATGTGCAAAAAGGTAACGACAGAAGTCTAAGAAAAAGAGCCTCCTCCAAGCCCATATTCAGGTATCATTAAACCAGTCCAACAGACCACAACATAGCTAGTACAACCATATTCAATAAATAGATGAAAAAACAGTCTTCTACCACAAAGGCATTTCATGTCCTGCTTTCCACTCTTCAGTTTTCAGTGTCTTCGAAAGGGGGCATGTATAATTTGTTTGCATTACATAGAATGTGACCCAGCAGGCTTTACATCATCATACCTTTCCCCACAGTGTGGTCACTCTAGTCAAACAAATGTCTGTTTATGTAAAGTCAAGTAACCTAAAATACAAAAGCTATGAGTAGCTACGATGTAGCTGAGTGGTTATCACTTCTGCTTCTCAACATCGGGGTCCTAGGTTCAAATCCCTGTAGCAGACAAATGTGTTATATTTTCTCTCTGCACACCAGATTTAAGATTTACGGGGGGAATAGGGGAATGAAAAAATGCCAATAGACAGACCAAAAAAAAAAACCAAGCAGAATGATGATAGCTTTTCTGTACTGTATGACATATTTATTACTAATGGTACAGGGAGGAGTTGAATAAACGATCTGGGTTGACACTCCTTAGCAGTGAGTGTGTGTGATTACTAAGCAGGGAAGAGACTGACGACTGGTCGTATCTCCCAGAGACGTGCTGTACAATATGGATCACTAATGTAGCAGCTAAAACAAAAATGGTTCAACAATTTTAATAATGATCAATGGTGAAATGTTTATTATTTAATTTGCAAGCTTCCCACATTAATTTTACTTGGTGGGAAAACCCCTTTAACACATTTGTAACAACAGCTAATAAAAATTGTAGTTTACTTAAGTTTTGAATGGAAATCAAGTCCACTTCATAAATGTTAAAAACAATGTTCATTCAAGTCCATTGAGACCCATGGAACAAACAGCCAAGTGCACAACTGTGCTTAGTTCAGCAGCAAACTAAACAGAGGTGTGCATTTGGCTGCTTGTTTCTTATTGTGGTGATGACCACATATCACATAAGAGGTCTCAGATACCAAAACCAAAGAAATACAAAGAAAGGTTACTTTCGAAATGCCGCGTCTCTGCATGCAGATAGCTCCATATCTCCTCAGAATTTCTACTATGATTCTACTCATGGACATCTAAACGTATGTTACATATCCCATGAGGATGAGTGTGTGATTAATATTTTGAAAATGTTGGACTTTATGCACAGCCTTGATTGAGGAAAAATGTTTTCTGGGAGTGCAATATTCTGTAATGTTTTAAGAATTTTGAAGTAAAGATTATATTTTTATATATACCATGCTTGTGGATATATGAAGTTACATTAATAAAACATATTTAAGAATTTTTGGTTATGTTTTATATCAGTGTCATTATTTTTTTTTTTTATTCTGAAATCCTGCCATCTTCACTTTGGCCACTAGGCCTAATAATAGTCTGACACTTTCTGTTGTATAGGGAAAACTTTTGAGCAGTCTCCTCATTATCAGCACAGGCAGGATTACACTGGAAGGTGACATCAATGTGTATAGATAACAAAGGATCCACCAGTCACAATAGGAGATGTCACAGCTCCCCCTCCCTGCACACAGACTTCTTCCCAGGTCACAGAGAATGCCCAGAAAACTCTCCTATTGAAGTCAATGGGTCTTCTCTTGTTCACAGGCTCTATGTCCATGAAACTGCTGTAAAGCATCTCTCTAAATGCGGTGAAAAGCAGCTCAGGCAAGATGGCCGCCCCCATAATCATACACGGTCAACAGAAATGAGAAATCTACGATCAGAAAATAAAAACGTATAAAAAGAAAAGAATTTGGATCAGGGTCTTGATTTAATTAATAAAAATAAAACTTACCGATCGATTCCCATGAAACCACTGGTGACCAGTATTATACAGTCAGCTCTGGTAATCACAACAAGCCCCCTCCTCTTGTCACACAACATTGATCAGGTTTTTCCAATCATGGGTGTTTGCTTAGGTGATCAGATTACAAGTTATGATTGGTGGGACCTGGATGCCAAGACCCCCACTAATCACTATAAAGGGGGCAGAAGGGCACAACAGAGCTTTTTCTCTTAAATTATCCTCAACTTTCTTCAGAAAACTGCCCATAAAGGGTATGGATTCATAATCTTCTAATAATCCGTACACGGATAACCAGAACCTCCAAGGAAAGCAAACGAAATCAGAGAAAAGGAGAACTTCTGCCCCTTTAGTTTATTAAGCGATGGGGGTGTCTGCTCCCTGACTCCCACCTATCACGACTTCTGACGTGACAGTAGTTTGTAAAATTGATAGTCACTCTATAACAGGAGTGTCAAACTGCGGCCCTCCAGCTGTTGGGAAACTACAACTCCCATCATGCATTTATATAATCTATAACAGTGGGCATGATGGGATTTGTAGTTTCCCAACAGCTGGAGGGCCGCAGTTTGACACCTGTGCTCTATAAGCTTCACCTCTGCTCCAGGCCGCCTGTTTTCTGACTATTAAAAATTAATAGTTCCTTTTCTGTACATAAACAGTGAAACACAATCCAGCCGGTAACGTCACCAAGAAAAACAAACAAAATGTCTGCAGCAACTGAGAATGACATCACCGGCAGAGAGAAACTGAGGACAGGTCTACTTTCCAATAAAAGCTACCGCGACATGAGGGGGAGAGGGAACTTCAGCCAAAATACCCGGTCATATTCATTCTGCTCATCTCATTTCACCCGCAAACATTCCTTTGTTAAAGGGAATGTCCAGTGTAGACAACTTGAATCAATTCTACCCCTAGCAGGTCATTATGAGAGTCCTTGCACTGACCCCTCCTGCCCCAAGCCAGGGTTGACAACTGTTCTCACCTCCTTAAGACAGACTAGCAATGTACTTCCCATAAAATAACAAAATTCTTAGAACGCTGCATTTTGTAGTTCCTCTGTTATTTCTCCTTTAAATGAATAAATTGACTGGGTAGTACCATTCTCCGTTACTGAGAATCATCCATTTTGTGATTGTAAATCTGCTTGTTGTGGCGATTTACATCTTTATTAACATGGAACAAGCAGTATTTCCCTTAAAGGGGTTGTATAATTTCATTAAATGGTCTTCAGAATAAGGGGACAGTGAAAACAAGCAACTTTGTAATTGGATGTCATTTGCAAAGCTGTCTTGTTTTCACGGTCTCCCTTATCTTCGTTTTCTGTAAACAATGTTCCCCAGTGCCGGTCGAATTCCACCTCCTTTCATTTCATTGGCTGACGGCTCTACTAATTTACATTCTGTTCGGCCTCCGGTCGTATTCATGGGAGCGTGCATTCCTGCCTCTCTCACTCAGAATAAGGGTCCGGCAACATTTCGCTCTGTACAGCCAGCAGCTGCACAGTAACCCTGCAGCTGCTTCTACAATCAGAAAACAGCAGAATTGTGCTTGGTGCCTAATGCTGCTGCGTGTAAACATAGAAAGGAGACAGATCTGTGCTGCTCTGGATGAGTTCAAAGAAGACTGGATTCAACTGTAACAAACCTCCAGCTGTGAGAGAAGAGATCAGTGCTCTGAGTTCATAGAATACTGTCTAGACTGAATGCAGGGCTGTGGCATGTAAACAAACAGCTCTTACAAAATAAGACTGCATAGGGAGAGGATGGACACAGTGACATTTGGAATCAGACAGATAAGGGGGGGGAGCAGGGATGTGGTATTGATCTCATTGTTCTCAAACAAACACACTGACTCGGGAGCGAGCATGAACAGTGAGGGGAGGGGGGTGATGTCATCCCCCTTCAGTTAAGAAACCCCCTGCTGGGAGGGGAAGAAACGCCCCTGGATTTGAGGAGCTGAGAAACTGAAAGTACCATGAAACACAGGAACTGCTGAAGCGATAAATCCCCTTTAATTTCCATCTGACTTGTGAACATACCCTTATGTAGTGTTTAGGGCGTTTATAAACTTTTATTTCTTAATCAGGTATGTTCGTGTTTTTAAGCTGCTATTATATTTTGCATGGAAATTTCCACTATGTGGATCCTCTTTGCTGGGGACGGCTGGCCTTCCTGCCTGGAGATTATATTTTTTATACAGTAATACCCTGTTTTCATCATTTTACAGTTACATCACCATCAATGTTGGAAAAACCTTGTTATCCGTTGTTTCGCTTCACATTCAATATCTGTGAGTGCAACCATTGCTTATTCACTGCAGCTACTTTAGTTGGTGCCATAAAGCCGCATCATCTTTTACTGTGTCCGGCTTGCAATGTTCTTTATGCCTCGTTACATTATAACATTATACTGTACTTTTATTTTTTCTGCCTCGTTATCCATCACACTTTTCTGGAACGTAACCCCAGCGGATAACAGGGTATCCCTGTATATGACTTACACGACCTGGATAGCGTGGTAGTATTATTTTAAGCTTCTTTTTATATTTGATGCATGTACTTGTATATTTTTTAGGGTGTAAAAGGTTTTTTGGTTTCAAGATGAGGTTCTGCACGGATATCCTGTTTTCCATCATTTAGTTTATATACAACTTATTCTTTGTGCTGAATCAAGGACTTTCCATACTGAGTGTTAATTTAAAATAAACTAGGTATATAGGTGTATTTATGCTCTAGGTTGGTTATGGTTCATTAAATTATTGTAGGATATTTTATCCATTTCATTCATTCGGTTTTATTGTTATATTCCTGTAACTCATTTATGTGGGAAAATCAATTTTTACATAATTTTAGCATTTGGTATATTTATGATCATTACACATAATTGTTTTCATCTGACAATTTCCACTGCAAAATTTAAAGGGGTTGTCTCACTACATTGATTCATCTTACCTCAGTCCTGTTTTCTTGGTTTCACTTTGAATTCAGGGGTGTGTTTAAAGGCTTCTGCTAGGCTGCAGTAGTAGCCAGGTCTGTAGCTATAGGAACCAGTGCTGGCAGCCTATCAGGAGAGCTCAAACAGGTCTGTAGCTATAGTGACCTGAGGAGCTGATGCAGCACATACAAGAGGGGATATCTCAGAATAGGTAGGACACCGTTAATGGACGTATATTGCAAAGTGAGTTGTTTTTGCAAGATGTTTAACATAAAAAGCAATCCTTGTAGTGAGACAACCCCTTTAAGGAATAGCATCATGGACAATAGCGGGACAAATCCTTTTGTGAAGCCGCAGCAGTGCAAGCTGCAGATCTGTGGCAGAAAACCGAGTATCTTCCTTAGAAACCCATATGTTGTATAGACTCATTACAAACATATTTCAGCAGTTTATGTCTTTTAATGTGGATGATTAGGGCTTACAGCTAATGAAAACCAAACTTCAGAAAATTAAAATAGTGTAAATCAAAGAAATCTACTGTAATACTGGAAGGTCTGTATAGAACATGCAGTCAATACTATGCCAGGGTTACATATAAATGAATTACTGCATCAGTGTGGTGTGGTGATGATCAGCCTATGGGACTGCTGAGGTGTGATGGAAGCTCAGGTTGCCTTGATAGTGCCCTTCAGCTCGTCTGCATTGTTGTCTCAGGTGTCCCTCATCATAAATGAGGTACTGGTACTTTTGGCAATGTGGGCAGGAGCCAGGTCCTGCTGGAAAATTAAATCAGCATCTCCATAAAGCATCAGAGAGAAGCATGAAGGCTCTAAAATTTCCTGGTAGATGGCTGCGCTGACCTTGGACTTTACACAACATGGTGAACCAACCCCAGGAGATGCCATGACTTCCCAAAACATCACTGTCTGGGGAAACTTTGCACTGGACCTCAATCAAATTAGATTGTGGCCTCTCCACTCTTCCTCCAGACTCAGACCTTGATTTCCAAATGAAAGGAAAAATGTACTCTAACCTGAAAACAGGACTTTGGACACTGAGCAACCTCCAGTACTTACTTCCTTAACCCATGTAAGATTGTTCTAAGGGCATGTTCACACGGCTTATTCTGGGACGGATTTCAGTCGTACTGCGCTCCAATGCGGCTGAAATCCGTCCCAGTCATTACGGTAATCCACAGTTCTCATAGAGAACTATGGATTCCGTCTCCTCTCCCCGCTCGCCGGATTTCACGAGCGGGGAGAAAGTGACATGCACATTATCCCGGCGGGATACGCGCCACGGATAATGGATGTCTATGGGGCCGGCGAGGTGCCGCCCCCCGCCCCCGCTACAGGGCAGCCGGCGTAATTGCGGGTGAAATCCGTCCCCGCAATAAGCCGTGTGAACATAGCCTAACAGTGTGTCTGGGTCATGGGTGGTATGACACAAGTAGGCGACAGTTGGACCCCATGTCCCGAATACGTCTGAGTGTGGTAGAAGCACTGACTCCAGCCGCAGTCCACTCCTTGTGAATCTCTCCCAAATTCTTGAATGGCCTTTTCTTGACAATCCTTTCAAGGCTGCGGTCATCCCTGTTGCTTGTGCACCTTTTTCTACCACACAGCTGTCCATTAATATGTTCTGATACAGCACTATGAACAGTCAGCTTCTTTAGCAATGACCTTTTGCGGCTTCCCCCCTTCTGGACAACTGTCAGGTCAGCAGTCTTCCCCATGATTATGTAGCTACTGAACCAGACTAAGGGATCACTTAAAGGCTTAGGAAACCTTGCGTGTGACACCATGAGACATAAATATTGGGATGACTTTGTAAAATAGGTTATCAAAAGAAACGCAAGGTGGAATCAGAATCTAGAATAGACAAAACAGATACAGGCAGTGCTCATCTTACACTGTCCCGACCTACATCTGGCCCCTAGTTACAAACGGAGACTTATGGGGCATGCTGGCACTTGTAGTTCCATGTTCCACAGCAGATAGAAACTGTGGAACAACAAGTGTCAGCATGCCACAGCCGCACGCGGTGAAAATGAGGTGAAATCTTAACAGAGGCACAGACAGAAAAACAAATGTAAAAACCCTTCCCCTGCACTATCCATTTTGTGCTGGAGTTACATTTAATAAATATACCTGTTTCGACTTACATACAAATTCAACCTAAGAACAAACCTACTTGGGGATAAAAGTTGAAATTTGGTCTTACAATGACATACACTGTTTTATACTACTTTATATCTGACCAATAAAAAGTTTATGGTTAAAAAAAAAAAAAGAACAAACCTACAGTCCCTACCCGGTTCGTAACCTGGGGACAGGCTGAACTTGTTTAATCGAGAGACCAATATTGTATCTCGTTTGCTGAGTTCTAACTGTTGTAAAGGAATACAATCTTCATTACCACGAAAAACGTATGCGTGGCCCAGAACTTCAGCCTTGTTTCATTTTGGCCTCAGCAAAGTTCATCACAAACGTTTCAGGCTCATCCCTGCAACCAAAACCTTAAATTTCTGTTGTATCTGCAATACTATTAAACCTGTGGGCAGGTGTCGCACTGTTTTTGGAAGAAAGCAGCCATGTTCTTCCACTCCTGGACAACCACTTTCAAAGAGAATTTTCGGCTAGGTCTTTGTGGACACTTGGCTATTTTTTACGAGTAATTTTGGAGGAAGATATACTGTGATATCTGGCCAATCTTGCCAGCAGCACTCCTGCAGCACACTATAGGTGTCTCTCCCCTTGGTGGGTAATACCTAATACAATACTACTAATATTTTCATATTATTACAAGCTTAATACGAACATCGTACCAAACAGCTGAAGTTCTGTTGCAGTATGGACGCTGTGACGTCTCTGTAATAACCCAGGAGACATGAGAGAGAGACCTCTAGTGACCAACAATAAACGGTACACATGCAGCATAAACTGTAAGTGGGTTGTACTGCAAAGATCATGGGTACAATCACAACGAAATCCAGCAGAGAGAAACTAAAGATAATGTATTTATCTAAGGGCAGGCCAGACAAACAGAAGAGGTCACAGTACGAGGGGAAAAAAGACGACGGCTTCATCTTGGTCTCCATGAAATGTCTTTGACGCCTTGAAATTGTCTTTTCAAAGAGCTCCTGTCCGCCCATTCTGCATTTAAGTACGCTATATCCTCATCTTCTTCCAGTTTCTGAAATAAAGTATCATCTTACATTATTTTCTATCCACAGCAATTGCAAAAGTCCTGTCTTATATAAAGTACAGAACAGAAAATAACAATATGTACTGATGCAAAGGCTCCCTGCTCTGTACACCCTCAGCTAGTGCCCGTCTATGTAAGCTCGGTTTTTAAACTGGGTCAGGAATAGAACACTATTCATTCAATTAGATCATGTAAATGACTACAGCAGCACAGAGTATTTCTGGAGAGGGTGGTGCTGATCTTATGGAAGGTGGAGACTTGATCACTGATGATTGTGGCTGCACATTGGAACGAATTAGCGACAAGACGAGGACGCAAAAAAAGCAGAGTTAAAGGAGTTATCCCATGAATCATTTTCATACCAAGTAGCTGTTTGGTAGTAATTTGTGTTTATAGCATTGAAAAATAACTTTTCTTCTTCCTTTTGCTTTCATGTATCCCCTCTGGTGTTGCTGTAAGAGGGGTATTCCCATCACACACATTGGTGGTATGTCTATAGAAGTTGGGACCCGCACCGATCTCAAGAACAGACCCCATGACCTCTCCATCTTGGAGACGTGGTTGGAACACTCCCTTTGGGGTTCCCATAACAGCTGAACGGCATGCTTTGCTGTATTTAGAACTCCAATTAAAATCACTGGGAGATTTCAGAATACCACTCCGTTCAAAACAGAAAACTTCCATGGTACCCTTCTTTAGAAAGGTGCGGGTCCCAACTTCTATCGACATGCCATCAGTGTGTGAGGTGGGAATACGCCTTTCATTTTCTGGGGGGTGGCTTTTTACAAAATCAGGCTCCTTCCCCCTCTGGAGGCAGATAATACAATCTCTAATTACTTCCCCCTACAGACGGAGTCTTCTCAACAATACTGATGTGCTATTGCAGTAAAAGCCAATTCTATTGACTGTTCTGCAGTGAATAGAGGATTACTCAGATTATTAAATGACCGCGCACATTGCACTTTAAGCATCAGGTGGTGCCATATCACCATACCAAGTGTTATAATTTCTCATTGGGCCATTGAACACTGTCTGTTGTATTTCTAGAGATAAATGTGCTAATCATAGAGGAGGTATTGAGCTGTTCACTCCCTGATCGTGTCAGTGGGGCCAGACAAGCTCACACAATCCATAACCCTAAGGCCTGGTTCACATCTTCGTCGCCTTTGTTGCAGAAGTAAAACCGGATCAGTTTTAGGAAGGATACTAAAACCGCTGTTGGACCACACTGACTACAATGGGGTCCGTCAGATTTATGCTATGGTGTTCGGTGTCTTTGCGGAAAAAATAGCGCAGCCCGCTGAGGCATTTTTTCTGTCATTCCCAACAAATTTACAACAGAAGTTCCAAACAGAACCTTCGATGCTGATGTGAATCAGACCCTACAAAATGCCACCAAAATTTGCAATTTCAGTTTGGGGAAAATCACAAAAAAGTTTTCAGTTTAATTTCTCTTAAGCATTTTCTCAATAATTTTTCTTAGTGTAGAAAAAGCGGATATGACTGGAAGCTAAAATGGAGAGAAAGATGTTACCTTTAATTCTTCCTGGCGTCTGTGGTAATACATCATCATCTTCTTCTGCTCCTCCTCAGATATAACAGGTTCCCTTCCCGGGGCTCCCTGGCCTCTCTAGATTAGATGGTTCCACAAATCAGTAACACACCAACATACTGACACAACTGTAATAGTAAACCATATACATGGACCCTACATGTACAGCGGGTTGCAAAAGTCTTTCTACTTCTTGAACGGTTCCTCATTTTTACACATTACAGCCACAAACGTAAATGTATTTTATTGATATTTATATGATAGAGCAACACAAAGTAAAATGTATTTGTGAAGTTTATTTTTGCAAATTGAATAACTGAAAATTGTGGCGCGGATCTGTATTCAGCCCCTTGTTCTCTGATACTCCTAAATAAAATCCAGTGTGACCAATTGCCCTTAGAAGCCACCCAATTAGTAAATAGAGTACATCCGTATATAACTATTATTATTATTATTATCATTTATTTTGGAGCGCCCTTGATTCCAGGGCGCTGTACATTTCAGGCGGGTACATAAATAACATTGGACAAACAATTACGAAGTGACAATAAGTGACTAACAACTGGTACAGAGGGAGAGAGGTCCCTGCCCGCGAGGGCTTACAATTTACAGGGGAGGGGTGAAGAGACAGAAGGTGAGGGGGAGACATGTTTGTGGGGCGGAGCAGTGCAACACGGTTAATGTTGGTTATAGGCAAGCCTGAAGAAATGGGTTTTCAGGTTGCTTTTGAAGCTGATGAAAGTGGAGGAGAGTCTGAAGTGTTGGGGCAGTGAGTTCCAAAGTGTGGGGGAAGCACGAGAGAAGTCTTGGAGACGGTTATGTGAGGAGGTGATAAGGGGAGAGCAGAGGAGAAGGTCCTGTGAGGAGCGGAGGTTGCGCGAGGGGAGGTATTTAGAGGTTAAGGCAGAGATGTATGAAGGGGAGAGGTCATGGAGAGCCTTGTAGGGCATGGTTAGTAGCTTGAACTGGATTCGCTGGGCAATGGGTAGACAGTGAAGGGATCGGCAGAGAGGAGAGGCAGGGGAGGAGAGAGGTGAATCAGAAGGGGAACAGCAGAGTTAAGGATGGATTGGAGGGGAGTGAGGGTGCTAGCTGGGAGGCCACAGAGAAGGATGTTGCAGTAGTCTAGGCGGGAGATGACGAGGGCATGGACAAGCATTTTTGTGCTTTCAGAGTTAAGAAATGTATTGTCAGTATAACTACAGTTGTTTTGTGAAGGCTTCAGAGGCTTGTTAGAAAACATTAGTGAACAAAGAGCATCATGAAAACCAAGGAACACACCAGACAGCTCAGGGACTAAAAAGAAAGTGTATTGCAGCGTTAGGTTTTAAAAGGAATAGCCCAAGCTCTGAACATCTCACAGAGCGCTGTTCAATCCATCATCTGTAAATGGAAGGAGTATTGCAGAACTGCTAACCTACTTTGCTTTTTGTCCCTACCGCACTAGGAACTAGACTGTGGCTGTGAAGGTGTTACCAACAAAAAATAAGTATACCACTCTTTTCTATGACTTTTGGTTTTGCAAAAATACATTAAGTGTTTTTAAAAAAGTTTGAACAATGCATGAATTGAATCAATTAAGTATAAGAAAAGCGAAGAATGCTGTGATTGATCTACATAAACATATATCGTCCACCTAAACTGACAGCCCTAACAAGACGAGCACTAATTACAGAAATAGACAAGGGGCTCAGGGTCACTCTGAAGGCGCTGCAGAGATCCACAGCTCAGGTGAGCTTATAGAAAGGGGGCAAGAAGAAAGCCATTTTTGAAAACAAGCCATACAAAAGTCTTGTTCACAGTTTGCAAAAAGCTATGTAGAGGACACAGCAAGCATGTGGAAGAAGGGGCTCTGCTCAGATGAGACCTAAATGCCAAACATAATGTGAGGAGGAACGCCGACACTGCACATCACCCTGAACACACCCTCCCCACTGTGAAGCCTGGTGGGGGCAGCATCAGGTTGGGGGGAGGCTTTGCTTCAGCAAGGAAGCTGCTCAGAGTTGATGGGAAGATGGATGGAGCTAACTACAGGGCAATCCTGGAGGAAAACCCATTAGAGGCTGCAAAAGACTTGAGACTGGGGCGTAGGTTCAACTTTCAGCAGGACAAAGACCCTAAATAGACAGCCAAAGCTACAATGGAAGGGTATACAGCAAAGCAGATTCAAACGGTCACCAACTAATTTGACACCATTGCAAAGAAGAGTGGGCAAAAATTCCAGCCTCTAGATGTGCAAAGCTGTAGAGACATCCCCCAAGAGACTGCAGCTGTCAGTGAAGCTAAAGGTGGTCCTACAAAGTACTGACTCAGGGGGATGAATACATAAGCATAATGCACTGTTCAGTTTTTTACAATTTGTGGCTATAATGTTTAAGAAGACTTTCACAACCCATTGTTTTTAGATATGAAGAATTCTTGTACTATCAATCCTTATACCTAAGATAAATGCCAAAAAAATGACTTGTTCAGCTATTAAACACCACAGATCATTATGGTGTATCTAAATATGTAGACCAGGGGTGTCAAACTTGTTTTCGCCGGGGGCCACATCGGCCTCACGACGTACCTTAAAGGGCCGACATAATTTTAGAACTGTGTAAATGTAACTTCTCCTAAACAGTTAAGAGAGCTATTAAGGAGTAGTTTCATTTGTACAGTATTCCTGTTACAATCAGCCCTTTGATGGTAATCAGGAAGACGGTGAGGCCCGGGGGGAGGCAGGCCAATGGTGGAGGCCCCAGGGGGAGGCAGGCCAGATGGTGGGGCCATGGGGGAGGGGGGGGGGGGGAGGCCAGATGGTGGAGGCCCACAGAGGGGGAGGCAGGCCAGATGGTGGAGGCCCACAGAGGGAGGGAGGCCAGATGGTGGAGGCCCAGGGGGAGGCAGGCCAGATGGTGGAGGCCCAGGGGGAGGCAGGCCAGAGGGTGGAGGCCCACAGAGGTAGGCAGGCCAGATGGTGAAGGCCCACAGGTAGGCAGGCCAGATGGTGGAGGCCCACAGAGGGAGGCAGGCCAGATGGTGGAGGCCCACAGAGGGAGGCAGGCCAGATGGTGGAGGCCCACAGAGGGAGGCAGGCCAGATGGTGGAGGCCCAGGGGGGAGGCAGGCCAGATGGTGGAGGCCCAGGGGGGAGGCAGGCCAGATGGTGGAGGCCCACAGAGGGCACAGAGGGAGGCAGGCCAGATGGTGGAGGCCCACAGAGGGA
>JAODAL010001265.1:170000-177500 GCA_025379985.1 Phyllomedusa bahiana | reverse complement strand
ACACTCAGGAGTCTAAGGAGCCGTCTACACGGCACAGGACAAATACCAGTGGGTTTATCCGACCGGCATTTGTCCTGTTTTCGTGGCGTGCACACGGCCGCAGGGGGAAAACTTTTCTCCGCGGTATGCGGAGAAAAGCCCTCCCCCTTCACATAGACATGTTCATATTCCGTCCGAAAACCGGACAGAAGAATGAACATGTTCTATGTTTTTTGGACCTCTGCACAGATTTTCCATTAAGGTCCGTGTAAAAGTTTTTCAGCCAGTTTGCAGCCGAAAAAACGGCTGAAAAACCGTGCTGTGGGGATATGGCCCAAGAAAGCCGCAGATGAGCTGTAACATATGCCAAATTATTTATAAACTTTCTCAGAGACAGATCGCTAAGCTACTAAAAAGAAGGAAAGATTTTTTTCTCAACAAGACAGAAGACGGCCCTGGCGGGGGTTGACCCCCCGAGAAAGCGCCCCGGGTTTTGGTTTTTCAAAAAATATATTTTTTTTTTTTTTTGTTTTTTTTTTTTTCCGTGCCCACAAAAAACCCAAAAATTTTAAATTTAAAAACCCTCAATTTTCCAAAAAATCCCTTTTAAAGAATTTTTGTTAGATTTTTGGTTCCTTTTTGAATCTTAAACAAAAAACTTGGTTTTCTCTTTTTTGGCCAACATAGCCACAAGTTTTTTTTTTTCCCCTCATAAATTTTCCTTGCCAGCCCACCACAAGGGGGCCATAAACTTTCCCCTTAAATCACCATTTGTCCAGCCTGAAATAAGAAGCATAAAAAAATCTATGGATTACAGAGCAAAACCCATAAACCCGGGGCCCTTGGGGCCCTTTTTTAAAACAGCATTATATCAGGGTTTTTTTGGGTTTAGTTTTGATAAATTCCCCAAAGGGGTATTTTCAAAAAGCGTGTTTAAAAAATTCCCTAGAATTTTTTAACAAATAAATTTTTTAATTTTTTTTAGATAGTTATTAAAGAAGGTTGAGGGGTTTCGGGGGCGTGGCCTGACCAGGGAACCCGGGTGAAAAACCACCCCCACTAGGGCTCCCGGGGATTCCTTTTTAAAATTTTGGGCCCTGGCAACTCGCCTTTTTTATATGGGGAAACTTAAAAAAAGAAAGGCTTCAAGCCTCCTTCGCACCCCCCTCGCCCCAGGGGGACATTGGATTTTTAATTTAAACCCCGGCATCGCTGAAATCCCCCCGGGCCGGGGACTGAAAAAGGGCCGTGGGGAAATGGCGGCGGTTTTTTCCTTTCCCCGCCCCACCGCTGACACGTGGGGGCCACAACATCGCGCCCTGCTCCACTTCCCGGGCCCTCCCCCTCACGGTGGGCGGTTTCCCCAAACTCGGCCCCCCGCTCCCTTTCCCAAGGAGCTCCGAGAAACCCATGGAAGTGGCCCCTCTCGGGGGCTCCTCTGAAATGGGCCGGCAGCCTACAGCCTCCCTCCTGCACACAGCCCCCGCCCGCGGCGCCGCATTACGGGAAGGGCCCCTGGCTGTCCTCCGCCCGGGAAACCCCAGCCGGTGGGGCCTGGGGCCCGGCCCCTGCACCAAACCAGCGGGAACCGGCCCGGGAAGTTTGTGGCGCGGCTTCCTCCTCCACTGAAATAAACCTTTCAAAAAAGGAAAGGGGACGGGCCCGGGAGGACAACACTCTCCCATCGTTTATTCCCCGAGGGGCTGCCCTCACCGGGCCCCCCCTAAAGGGAGTCCCCTTCCCCCACAAAATTTTACAGACCCTGTTGCCCCCCGAAAATGGGGGACCTTATGGGGCGATCGGGGGCTAAAACCCAGACCCCCGGCCCCCACCAAAGTCTACCCCGGGCGTCCTATTTGGGCCCCCGGGTCCCTTTTGCCCCCCAAGGGGCCCCCCTCATTCCATCCCCCCCTCCATTTCCCCGGGATCGCCCGGCCACGGGACCCCTCCACCCCCTGTTATGGAGAAATGCTCTCCCCCCTGCATCACCATATATCCCCTTTCTAAAACTGCCCGTTTTCATCTATGGCCCGGGCTTCCCCAAACAAGTACATGGAAATGCCCCAAAATTATGCCATCACACAACCGCGCCTCATTGGCCACGGGACCCCTTTGGGGAATGGTCCCCCACGCAGATTTCCCCCCCTACTGAATTCCCATTTAAATCCCAAGGGTGGACCCCCTTTGGGAAGCATCTCATGATGGACGATTCCCCGCAAAAGCCGCCCATCGTCCCACTCGGGGGGCCTTTCCGCAGTCAAAAATCCTTCATTTCCTCTAAGAAAAACTTCAACTGAAAAAAATTTGGTCACCCTTTGGGCCGTTTCGGGCCCCAAATTTACCCAATCCTGTTATCCAAGTCTATAGACCCAGATACGCGGCAAAATTGGGTTGCTGAATTACAAAGGGAAATTTTCCCCTCTTTCCCGGGAGTTGAAAGCTTTCTCCCCAAATTTCCCCTTAAAATTGGAAATCGGGCCCCCAAAAATCGTAAACATTTTCCATACAATGCTACAATCAAAACCCAGGCCAACGGTTTAGTCAGATCATTCCCCTTTTCAACAGCACCTGGACGATTTAAAAACAGAAGCCGGCGTAATAACATCCGGACCCAAGGGTTTCCTGAATGGGGTTCCCCCCACGGAAAATTTACCCTGTGCTCCCCAAAACCCTTTTTTCAAATCTTTTGGAACACCTCCTAAAAAACCTACATAAAAAAGGACAGGGCCCCCCCGGGGGAAATTTTGGCGCCCCCCCTTTTTTTGGACCCCAAGCGACCCCGGCGTCCTTCTTTAGGATTCATTTTTTTAAATTTGGAAGGGGGACATCCTGAGACAAGCCCGAAAACCGACAGCCCGATCAGATATAAGAGGCGACTCTGTTACCTGACTGCAAGATCTTTCAAGGCACACTTTGGCTAAAAAAGGGCGACCTTAAAAACCTCCCCGGAAATTTACTCGGGGAACGAAACTTTTTTAAACCTTTGGGGGGCTTTCCCTTGGGCCTTAAAAGGCCCGGGAAATGGGGAAAAAAACACTGTCAATCCGCTCCCCAACATTTTCCACCCTTTCTACAGGACCCGAAATCCAAAAAATTTCCCTTTACCCCCCGGCCCCCCTTTCAAGGGCCCTCCTGCTGGACTAAGGGCCCCAGGGAAAGCGCGCCGAAAGAGAAAAGCCCGCCGTCCGTCATCACACTGACCCTTCCTTTTCCCCCCCCTGCCGCCCCAAAAGGGGGGGGTCCCCTTTGGACGGTTTTCGGTATCCTTTACTGGGGAAGTGAAAATTTGGATTTTTTGGTGCCCCCATGTTTGTTCCTTTTTTCTCCACTTTTGGTGGTAACCCCCCACTTGGGGGTTTTACCTTTTTCAATCTCCTTCTCGGGTGGGAAAGTGATTTTGGGAATTTCAGGCTCCTAACGGGCCTCCTTTGAGCCACTCGCCCTGGAGGGCTATCCCCAAATTTGGGTAAAGTTTTTTGGCTTCCTCCTTTTTTTTTCTTTCTCCGAAGGATTTGTTCGGGAAATTTTTCAAAAAAAAATATGTATGTACCATTTTGTTTACTTCCCTTTGTGGGAAAATTTGGGGCGTTTCTTTTCCCTGTTTTTCCCCTCCTCACTAAAGTGCCCTTTAAAACTTCCAAAAAAATTTAATGTGCCCTTCTGGGGGTTTCCCCCCGCCAGCGGGGCTGCCCTCTAGGCGCGTAAGTTCCTTTTCCGAACCCTTTCTGGTTATGGAATGGTGCTCTGGAACTTCAAATTTAATGTGCGTTGCTTTAAAAAAAGACTGAAGTTTTGTTTTTTCTATATGTTCTCCATTCCCAAATGAAAAAGGTGTTTTGGGCCCTTCCAGAACGTTGAGGGAGCCCTTTTAAATAGCTTCCCCTGCTGGCTGGAGTCGCACCCACCTGGTGGAGTTTGCTACTCCCATATGCCCACAAATACCCCCCGGGGGTAAACTGGAATCTCAAAGTTAAAAAAGCTTATTTGTTCAATTTTCCCGGATAACAATGGGACCCTTCTTTTTTAAGTTTGGGTTCCTGGGACTATTATCCCCTTTTGGGGTTTTTCCTCTCTTTTTTCCTCTCCCCACCTCTCTCTCCAAAAAGAACTTTCTCATTTCCACCATTTTCTTTTTTTCCCTCTTATTAGTTTTTTTTCAAAGGAGCCCCCCCCCACAGGGTTTAAAAGTCTGTCCCTGATTTTTTTTTCTCCCTTATCCCCCCCCAATTTTTTTTTTGGGCCCCCGGATGGGAGCTTCTCTGAAAAGCCGGGGGACTACTGACTTTTTTGTGGGTCCGAAGTTTAGTCCCTCCCACGGGTTTCATCTCTCCCCTGCTTTAGGTGCCCTACGTTTTTCCCCCCCCCCCCCCCCCCCCCCCCCACGGGGGGTTTGCGGATAATCACTTACTTTAAATGGGCCGACCAAACCCGGTTAGCCCCAAAATTAAATTTCTAAGGGGCCTTAACCCCCCCAAAAAAGACCCCCGGGTTTTGTATCTTTTTCCACAAGCAAAAGCCAAATTTTTTTTTTTCCCAAGAGCCCCAAATTTTTAAAGAAGTTAAAAACCCCCCCCTTTTTCCGAAAATAAATACTTTTCCCCAAAGGGTTTTTTGGGGCCAACAACCGCGAGTCCAAACCGGGGGATTTGGAAATTCCCTATACATGGGTCGTTAGCGCCCCTTTTTCGGGATTGCCAATTAAAACCCTTTGGGCCCCCAAATATATCATTCTTTCGATTTTTTTTAGGGCCAGGCGTTAATTTTATTTAATGAAATACGCTCCCAACCGGGGACATTTGGGTCGTCTTCCCAACAAATTGGCAATGTATTGTCGCCTTTTGGTAAAAGGTGGGAAAATTTGTTGGGTGGGGATTTCAATCTTATCTTGACCCAACCCGGATAACCCCCACAGGAAAGTCGGGCTCTTTCAAATCGCACTATTAAAAAATGGGAAGATTTTTAAAATCTGTTCCAATTATGCGACGTGGCGTATGCAAAACCCCGGGAGAAAAAATTACTCCTTCACTCGCCCCCCACAAAATTTCCTATGGTTCGGATCGTTTAATCTTTTTATCCCCCAAACAGCCCCCCTTCCCCAGGGTTTGCCTCCATTTGGATGGGAAATTAAAAATTTGGGCCCAGTTTTTTTCCCCTCCGGTCAAACTGAAAAAATTTTCGGTTCCTTCCTCTCAAAACCGTGCGGCCTGGCACTTAATTAGCCCTCTACTTTTGGATACTGAAAGTTGGCCGATCTTAGGAAAGCCATCGAAAAATTTTCACTTAATCTTTTCTCATGATACCCTTCCCCGAATGTACAGTGGTGAACCCTTTAAGTGGTCTTCGGGGGTCCCTTTATCAAGCAGGGGAGCGAGATTAAAGAGGGACAGGGCCCCCCAAACAAAGGCGGCTCTACAGAGGGGGGAAAAATCTTGGGGGTCCCCCAAAAACCGGCTCAAACCCCAGGGGTCCGGCTGTTTCTTCTTGTAGCGAATTGGAGGTCAAACGTCCCTTTGGAATTTTCCCCGGGCGGCCTACCTGCAAGGGGCCTTTAGTATTTTTTTAGAGTAGGGGAAAAAAAGGGGTTTTTTGTGGCCCCCCAAAAGATTTGGGCCCCTTTTTCCCCTTTTTAAAACCCGGGGGGGAAAACCCCCAAAAAAAAAAGGCCCTTTTTCCTTTTTTTTTTTCCCCCCCCCCCCCTTTTTTGCCCCCCCCAAAGTACCCCCCGCCCCCCCCCTTTTTTCCCCTTTTTGGCCCCCCCCCTTTAAAGCCAAATTCGAATTTTTTTAAAAAACCCCGGGGGGGAGGGGGGGGGTTTTTAAGGTTTTTTTGGTTTTTCCCCTTTTTCCCCTTTTTTTTTTTTCCCCCAAAACCCCCCCTTTTTTTTTTCCCCAAACCCCGGGGCCCCTTTTTGGGGGGGGGGCCCCCCCTTTGGGGGGGTTTTTTTCTTTTAAACCCCTTTTTAAAATTTTTAAAAATTTTTTTTAAAAAAAAAAATTTTTTTTTTAAATTTTTAAAAAAATTTTTTTCCCAAAAACCCCCAAAAAAAAAAACCCGGGTTTAAAAAAGGGGGGGGCCCCGGGGGGCCCCGGAAACCCCAAAGGGGGGGTTTTTTAAAAAATTTTTTTTTCTTCCCCCCTTTTTTGGGGGGGGCCCCCCTTTTTGGGGGGGTTTTTTTGGTTTTTTCCCCCCTTTTAAATTTTTTTTTTTTTTTTTTTTAAAATTTTGGGGCCCCTTTAAATTTTTTTTTTTAAAAAATTTTATTTCCCTTTTTTTAAGGGGCCCCCCCGGGGGGGGAAGGAAAAAACCCCCCAAAAATTTTTGGGGGAAAAAAGGGGGGGCCCCCCAAAAAAAGGGGGGGGCCCCCCCCTTTTTTCCCCCCCCTTTAAAAAAACCCCCCCCCTTTTTTTTAGGGGCCCTTTTTTTTTCCCCCCCCAAAACCCCCCCTTTTTTTTTTTGGCCCCAAAACTTTACCCCTTTTTTTTTTAAAAAATTTTCCCCAATTTTGGGGGGGGGGGTTTTTTTCCCGGAAAAAAAAAATTTTTTTCCCTCCCCCCCCTTTTTTAGGGGTTTTTTTGGTTTCAAAAAATTTTTTTTGGGGTTTTTTTTTCCCCCCCCTTTTTTCCCAAACCCCCCCCCCCTTAAAATTTTTTCCAAAATTTTTTTTTTTTCCCCAATTTCCCCCGGGGGGTTTAAAATTTTTTTTTTTAAAAAAGGGTGGGGGGGGGCGCGGGGTAAAAAAAAATTTTCCCCCCCAAAAAACCCCCCCCCGGGGGGGGGCCCCCGGGGAAAAAAAACCCCCTTTCCCCCCCCCCCGGGTTTTTTTTTTTAAAAAAAAAAAATTTTTTTTTAAATTTTTTCCCCCCAAAAAAAAAAATTTTTTTTAAACCCCCTTTTTTTTTGGGGGGGCCCAAAAATTAAAACCCCCCCTTTCCCCCCTTTTTTTTTTCTTTTGGGGGGTTTTGGAACCCCCTTTCCTTTTTTAAAAAAAACCCCCCCAAATTTTTTTTTTTTTGGGGGTTTTCCCCCCTTTTTGGTTTTTTAAATTTTTTAAAACCCCCCCCAAAATTTTTTTAATTTCCCCCCCCTTTTTTTTTTTATTTTTTCCCCCCGGGGGGCCCCCAAATTCCCCCTTTTTCCCCCGGTTCCCCCCCCAAAAAATTGGGGCCCCCAAAAAAAAAAATTTTTTTTTGGGAAACCCCTTTTTTTAACCCCCCGGGCCCCTTTCCCCCCTTTGGGGGTTGGGGGGGGGGTTTTGGGGGAATTTAATTTCCCCCGGGGGGTTTTTTGGGGGAAAAAAAAAAGGAAAATTTTTAATTTAAAACCCCCCGGGGGGGGTTTTTTTTTTAAAAAGGGGAAAAAAATTTTTGGGGCCCTTTTGGGGCCCCCCCAAGGCCCCCAAATTTTAAAAAAACCCCCTTTAATTTTTGGGGGGAAAAAGGGGGGGGGGCCCCCCCCCCGGGGGGGAAACCCCTGCCCCCCAAAAAAAAAGGGGGTTGGGGAAAATTTCCCCTTTTTTTTTTT